>WURS02452698.1:0-14101 GCA_011762765.2 Rhinocypha anisoptera
TAAAGTAAGTTCACTAGTTTTTTCAATTTTTCGGTGGATGCTAAACCACCGTCTTCAGAAGGGATAATGGGTGCTAATGGGTCTGAGGGAAAGACGTTGGTGGGTTATGTATATATATGTATATATATACAGGAGCACACGCACACACTTATACACATTCACGCACAGAAACTGGTAGAAATAAAGACTCACATAACGATGAAATGTTTCGGGGCTCTCTTGCCTCACTTCTCTCAGACTGACGAAGGGGTGTATAAGCGTGTGCGTATGTTGTTCGTGTTTGCTGCACCGAACCTGTTCGTATATTATATGGAGCGGAAGTAGTGGGAGAATTGCATGGAGCGGTTAGAGATTGGAAGATAATGGCGAGTAAGTGAAATCTTCTCTCCCCCATGATACGTATACGTAGTTGGGGTGAGAAGATTACAAAGCTACGACTCTACACACCTGGCTAGAGACAATAAATAAAGATTTTGAAAGTGAATTGCAAAACGCAATGATGTAGGAAAAGGGATAAAAAGAAGCAAGTCGGACGAAAAATATGATACGCAATTAAGCTTTAAAAATGTTTCCAACACTTACTGAAAGAAGGGAAAAAATATCGAGTGAATAACGATTCAAGGTAAAAACCTTTATTTTTAAATTCAATATCATTTGTTTAAAAAATAAAATTTCGCACGCTTCTTCTTTTTCATTCCAGGTCATTAAATACATATGCAATAGTAGGCAGTTTTTCTTTGATTGTGGGATAATTTATAACACCAGAAAGGATTGAAATAACTGATATTCATAAACATCGAAATAGGTTATTTGAAACGTTTTCACAATTAAAAATTTTGAACGACCTTCCTTGGGACATGTAAGACATTCATTATCAATATTCCCTTTTCATTTAGGTAAGGTTCTTCGGCCTTTGGAGTATGAATAATATCCTCATTTGTTCAACCTCTTGGGAGGATTAATACGTACGTACATCCAACAGTCAATCTCCACGCTTCCATGTATTGAGATATCATTGAACCTAACACTACGCAATTGTCATTTTAGGCTTTCTTGAATGCCACGGGGATAAAACTAAGTTTCGCAAATGAAATCAACAAATACACTATTTTGACGTTTCATCGGCTCATAAACATGAACATCCTCCCCTGACAACAAGAGCATCCTCTGAAAGAAGAAGATTGGAAGTGAAGGAAACGCGGGTCTCGGGAAGGGAGGTTGATACTCGAGTGCTTAGACGGACGAAGAAATGCTTCGAAGGGCCAACGAAGGGAGAAATTAGTGAACTACACTGAAAAAAAAAGAAATGGTTGGAACAAACAGGACTCACGTTGAAGGCACAATGAATTGAGCGAAGACTCTGCCGGGGGATAGAGTGCGTTAGAGAGGGAGGGAGTTGGGCCAAGGGACGGGGGGGGGGGGGGGGGGGGGGCGCGGGGCCCGTGTGGGAGGGTGGGGAGGGCCACGCCTTTTCAGAGCCGCGGCCGCTCTTGTGCCGTGCAAATGGCGAGGTGACGCCGACTCAATTTATTAAGCCGTGATTGAACGAATGACCTCCCTCGATTATTTCCCTTGAACTCCACTCCCTCACTCCGATATCGCCGCCCGCGAGTCGGCGGCAATGGAGGGCGCGAGCGGTATCCTCCCACATCCGCGACGCCACGATCCGGAGTGGAGGGGCGTGGATAAGGGGTCGTGCGGTCGCATGAAATACGGTTGCTAAAATGCAATCCCAAAACTTACCGTCGCACTCCGCCGCAGACGGTCTTGTGTGTGTGTCTTCCACTTCTGTGTGTGTTACCCTGCGACCCGCCGCTAGGGCTTGTGGCAGGGGGTGAGCCACGGCCATGCGTGCGCTCCCCCCACCCCCCCAAAGAAAATGTCAAAGAGTAGTAGTATTTTTATTTATAAGTTGCTTCGAAGGCTACGGTCACTTCGCACCACTCCAAATCGTAGAAAAAAAAAACCCCAACGGACAAACGCAACACCCGAAACCTTTGGGTTGGACATCGACCCCGGGTTAGCCCTCAAGGCTAACCCGTCCTGCTGCAAAAGATATAAATTATTCATAGAGAACTACTTTCATCCAAACCTTTGTTCACGTCATGCGGGAACATTTTCAAACTACGTGTAATTAACCTACATGCAAAACAACTGAAAAGCATATACACTACATTTCCTAACAGTCCCTATTTTTATCTCTGATCTGTTTGGGGGAAAAATGACACTTTTAATCTTTCTTTTTCCAGAATATGACTTCCCGATTCTGCGCGAGTGATCTTATCTACCCCAGGCTAGATAAAGGGGTTTGCAAATATATCTTAAACCTCCTCACTGAAGTAATCTGACTAAAAATTTACACAATGAAATTTAACCTATGTTTTACCCTGCGATCAACGACCGGCTCCCATCCTGACCCCTCCGATTATAATAAATGACATCGTTACACCGCAACCGGTGACCATAACAACATGTCGCAAAAAACCAGCTGCTCTTACGTTGCACTCGATCTAATTCCAAGACTAATCCTGCTTCATTCCTGTATGCCGACGGGCAAAGACTTCATGTATACTGTTTGGATTATATATTTTTTAAAAAACGCTCTTTCTCTCTCCCATTCGACTTGTGCAGGGGGGAGAATTTCCCGAAATTTCGCAAGCACGCTGTCTGTCCTCCTTCCTCCCTTCACGCCACCCGAGGTAAGTTAAAAAGCCCCTCGGAAAATATTGAAAACACGAAAATATAATAAAAACTTTCAACTTTTTCGACAATGCTATGGGGGGGAAGAAGAGTTGACTAAGATAAATGACCCCTGGGACGGTCCGAAGATCTGGGGGTTGGGAAGGGGTGATCTGGCAGAAAACAACAGGTCATTAAGAATGTCACTGTTCGAGTTCATACTCTCTATTATTTCCAACTGTTCAAGAGAGTCAAGGTGAAGATCCTTTCTCTCAACATCTCATGTATTACCTCATGTAACACTTCATGAATTAAATCACTACTGATTAACGATACAGGGAGGAAGGTCAAGGTTCAAGTAAAGGAGTATAGAGTCCAGAACAAGACTAAAAGACCTGACTTCGCAAAACATCTCGTGGACATGGGGCACAGTGGTGATTTCATCCCTGAGGTGTTAAAATATTGAGAGGGAGGGTCTTCACCTTGACACTCTGTTGCTCCCGGAGGTTTAGGCTGGTAAAGTGTTAGAAACTCAGCCTTCCCTGCCTTTATAGTCCATTATTACTATGTATATATTCAAAGACTACAGAGAATGTTAGTTCTTTTTTGGTGGATACATTATAACTTGTAAGCCTTTTAATTAAATGTATTAGCTGTCACACTTATGTTCTCCCTACTGTATTCCTGCATTCACTTTCTTTTCTGACTTATTGGAGCTACAGTAACCTCCTCAATTCCTTCACTTTTAATGAATGCCTTACCTAGATAATCCATCCTATTTCTCCATACCTGCTTGCTAAATGCAAGCACCATTTTCTAGTTAACTTATAAACCAATAAGATGTTAGCAGATATGGGGAAGTGATGGACTGCCTGGAACACTCTAAGACAGATTTATAATGAAATAAGCTATGAGGATAGGTGAGTAACTCATATCATGATATTGCAGTTTTTGTTAACCTCACAGCAGTGTGACATGTAGAATGCAAGTTCAAAAAATAAGTATAGTTTTTCCATAAAAGAACTTCACATGGAACATTCTTGTTTGTACTTTTTTTTCCAACTTTTGCACATTGGACAAGTGTGGTTTAGTCAAAATGAGGAGAGCAATGTTCTGGTGTCCATGTTTCACCAATGTTTATATTATCATCATCAGGATTTATTATCAACCAAAAAAAAAATAGAAAATAAGAGGAAAAGAATATTTGGTACAGTTTTACATAGTGAATTGAAAGATAGCAAAAATAATAAAAACCAATTCAAAACATATCTACAGGTCATAATTTCAACCACAATCAACTATGCATATCAAATAGAATATTTAGGATTTTTTTTCGTGAACATGCTTTTCCTGATGTGTGTTTGGAATTGTTTTTGGTTTTTTTGTAATATCCCATGTTAAAATGATAAACTTTATCCAAATATTAATCTCTTATTGTTTTTTTTTCTTTTCTGTTAATAATTAACCCTAGCGATGCAAATAAACCTTAGTAAAATGTTGATGCTGGACATTGATATTCTCATTTTGACGAACCTACAGAAAAATTGAATATTTTTATTTTTGGATGAAAGAACATACATTAAACCTATTAAACTATTTTTCAAAATAGTTAACATGGTTTCCACCATTTGAGCCAATAAGAGATATAGGTAAGTTTAGTTTGACTGAACTGGTAGAGGTACTGAATGACCAATGGACTTCAAAGAGCTAGTGACAAGAAAAATTTCATAGGATATACTTGCAAAAAGCTGAGAAACAAATGAGATACTTACAAAGGCATAATAGTTCATTGAGGAGAGTAATTAAGGGGATCGTAGGAGAAAAAACTACAAGGATAGGCTAAGGAACTGTAAAAAGCAGGTGATAGGGAATTTAAGAGAGTAGAGATGTGAAGGAATGAAGAGATTCACAGGTGACTTAGATACCATGAAGAGCTGCTAAATTCCAGACTTTGAATTGTGTTTCCAGACTTCTGAAACTTGGTATTGATTAACCAATATTTGAAATGAAAATGAAAATTGAAGAGTTGAACATTTCTGTAATTCTTAAGAACTACCAAAGACTAAATTTGTATTACAATATTCACTCTGAGATCACTTTGGCGACTATTACTTCTCATTCTTCTTTTAAGTCTAGAGAGGTTTTGGATTCAAGTGTATTCATGGAAGTGGGGTATTGTAATAAGAATCCTCTACTGGTATAGTAATATTTAGAAAATACTAGTTTGTTAAAAAATTTCTTGGATGAATCATTGAATTTGTGGTCATTTTGTCTTCAATCTCTTTTTTAAATAAAAAATGCAACAGGAATGATTTAAATGGAGACAAGTTAGGTATGATATTTTTATATGGTAAGTTTATATTTCTTTACATTAAATTTGACCCAAAATACCAAATTCATTAAAGTTAGGTATAGTTTTGAAAAAAGTTCAGGAAAATACCTTTACCATCAGGGGTTGGTAACTATTATTACTGTCCTGCAAACCTCATTCTAAGAATTTGGAAATGTTAAAGAATCCATCAGAGATGGAAACATTGGACACTGTACACAGCTTCATTCTCTGACTGTCTCTTCAACATGAAGTTAAAGCACCATAAGAAAATTTAATAGAAATATAAATTTGATCACTACTATTACAGAAAAGTCAGGAAATGCATTGATAGAATCAGAAGTTACTTAACAGATGTAGAAGGAATGTATGGAAGAAATTTTTGTGAAAAGAATAGGCTTGTACTGTAGATTTACAAAGGCAATACTAGGCAGATAAGGATAACATAGACAGATCTACTAGATAATAAGATGTTAAAAACACAAACCTATGATAGGTTGATTTGGAAGCCATATAAGGCAGGGATAGATTACTTCACATGAGATTACTAAAGGGTTTAAGAATAACTGAGGAAAGAGAAGTTGTCATGGCTTATTTCAAAGTGTTAATGAGGAAGCAATTGGAGAAGAAGGTTTTGATTTACCCATTTTTCATCCATAAGAATTCTTATACTCACATACTAACTTCATAAGTGTAATAGTAACAACCATGAAAGCTATCCTTTACAGATCTATCCTGCTGCCTTCTCTTCAATTTTAGTATACTATTTAGTCAGTTACCTGTGCTTCTGTCCTCTGGTAACTGTTTAAAAAAATTATTTAATAGTAGCTACAATATATTTTTAAAATATCTGCTAGTGCGTTGAACATCAAAATCCTGTGATGTTTGGAGTTGGCATAGATACAAAGAGGGAGGATACAATTAGGTTACATCTGCCACCAAGAGACACCTTAACAGATGAGGTAATTTTGCTGCTAGGCAGAGACATTTGTGTGATCTAAAGAAGCCGAGTCTTTGCCAGCAGGAGCCTAGCTAATGATAGGGCCTCCCAAGATGGACAGACCTTGATGAGAAAGCATGTCTCACCACATAGGTGAGGGGGAACTCAATACAGCCAGTGGTATCAAAGGGAGAAAGGCTAGAAGTGGCCTAATCTTGCAAGGGAAGCGGAAGAGCTGCCACACTGCAGAGGTCTCTAGAGTCTTTTAAGACAGCCAATTTAAGGGGAAAATAACCCAAATAGAAAATATTCTAGTTCTCTACTTTGGGTGCATGGATGTTGAGCCTACTATTCATCACCTAAACACCAAACATCAACATCTAAAAGCAAAATTTTTCAATAAAGCCTCATAATTGAATAGTTGTGATAAAACATGACAAAAAAGAGGAATCAGAATATTCAAATTTGTACAATGGATGTACAGAGGATATTAATGAAGCACGAGGAAAATGGAAAGTACAACTTCAATGCAGCAGGATTTAGCAAAACCAAGAATTAGGGAAAAGGTACAGAACAGAAACATATGAACATTTACGGTAGAGTTGGTACCAAAGAAAGAAAGACCCCTTAGCAGTGCTTCCATAGCAATAAAAAATAAATGCAAACACATTAACTAAGTCTTAGAAAAAATTAAATAACAGAATCCTGGCAATGGATGTGGAAAGAAGAGCCATCCTGTTATAACAATTGCATTATATGCACAGAATGAAGACTCGGAGACTACAATGTAAGATATTTACTTCGGAAAGTTGGCCAGGCTTCTGGATACAATTACCTAATAAGTGGAAGTAGATATTTATAATTGGTGATGTGAATGGTGGAATAGGAGTTATGCTTTGACAAGGAGTAGGAGTCCTAAAAAAGCAATATTTTGTATTGTTGTGGAATTCCAACCAGTGACGGCCTCCTCAGTGAATTTTATCTAAAGTGTTTTTTCTAAAACAATTCATAGGAGAGCATACAACACGAGTTTTCAGAATCAATAAAATATAATCTTGAAAAGCTTAGTGAGAACTCAACAAGACTTCTGTAACAGATCACCAACAAAACTAACTGCTACAAAAATGACATGTACAGAGACATAATGAACTATATTAATGAAGCTGCCAGAGTGAGTGAATATTCAACCATATGAAGATGCAGAAAGGACACCTCATGGTGGGGTAGTAAGCTGGAAAAACTAAAAAGATAACCAAGATAAGGTTGAGAAAGGGGGAAAAATGATTAGCCATGAAGAAAGCTGGTTTTATTCAAAACTAAAAAATTAGAGTCACGGAAAGAGAAGGCTGAAGATGGAAATGAATATTACGATATAATGTGTGAAGATTTGAATTAATCAATTGGAAATGCAAGGAAACCTTGGAAACTACTGGATAGATTAAGAGCTCAAAATAGTAAATAATTGTTGATAAAAATTGAAAATGAAAACAATAAAAATTAATTAACAGAGAATGGTAATCAATTGATAGACAGCATACAGTAAAGGACTAGGATGCACCCCACCAGATGGGAATATGATATAAAAAACACAAGGTGGAAATATCACACCAGGAGATATAAAGAAAGCTTAAAAATAAATGAAAAATGGTAAAACTTTCAGCCATAGGACACAGGGATTTGGACTCAACAAAGTCTACCCTAGTCAAGAAACTGAAGATAATGGTGTAGTATCTGTGTGGTGGTGGCACTGCAGAACAACTGAGCTTAGGCAGTGCGCACTAGTGTGTGTCATGTAACATGGAGGTACAAATTGTATGTGTAAAAGTCAATAAATTATGGTAAAAACTACAAATGGAAGCAATTAAATAAGAGCTTACAAATTGGATATTTTCAGGTGTTATTTTGTGGAAGCAATTCATAATGAAGATGAAAACACTTGGTTTTTCCACATTTTCATGTGGAGAAACCAAGTGTTTTCATCTTCAAGAGCTAACAAGGCTCTTACCCCCTGCTGAATATAAAGAAGCCATAATATCTTTATTATGACAAAGAAAGGAAACAAGTGTAATTGTACAAATTACAGGGCGATTAGTGTTTTATGCAATATAGCATTAACTTATGGAAAAATCCTGAAGCTGTAAACTGAAAATCAAGTACAGTTATTCTACCATGACAGCTAATAAGAAAAAGGCGAGCCTGTGTACTTAATATTTGTAGACTTGTAGGAGGCCTATGATGTGATTTGGTCTTCCCATTTAACACATTCCTTTTGCACAGCATGCCTGGTGCGGTCACCCAGTATTTTGCCAGGTGACCACAATGTACCTCATGTGGTGCATGTCAATGTCTATTCCAATTGCTATGGTTTTGTTATGGCACTGAAACAAGTCTTCTAATCTGAGGAAGGCACTCAGTAGTATCCTTATATTTTAAAAATGCCCTTGGTTTCAAATTTTAACAACTAACTAAAAAGGTGTGTGTAATGATAAACTGTGTGTGTTAAAATGATGGGAGTAAGTTGGGTGTGTGTGTAGGACCAGGGGATGAGAAATAAATCTTTGAAGTGTTTGTGACAGGTGTACCTACACGTTTGTGGCGGGGGTATGAAGCTTAACTTTTTAGGAAACTTTGAAATTGTTTCTTATTTTAATGTTCATGTCATTGCCTGTTGAATGACCTTATCCCTCCACACCCCTCCCCCTTGTTCTCCGTTCAAGTCCCCCCGATTATTCACCCTTGAACCTACTGTATTCACTTGTTGGTTTCCCCCTTTTCCGCCCCCTTTTCCGCCCCCCTTATCCTTATGCTATACATATGCTATTATACTCTTTCATCTGTTAGAAAACCCTTGAGAATTAGCAGAAAAGGTTGAAACCGGTTGAGTTTTATAAAATATACAGTGGAATACAACCAAGTATTTTTATATAACCAATATTGGCTGCCAACATTTACCCAAAGTTAATTGCCTATCTACTTACCCAGTACCTAATGACTTACTGTTTTTCCCTGTATCTGCCTGGTTAGAGGGTTATGTTAGGAGAAGGTTAGAGGTAACTACAGGTCACAAGGTTCCTAAGATACAGGCTTTAATGTACTATTAAAAAATTTCTCATTATATTGAGATTTATTCATGGTAATTTAATAACTTGTTCTTTCTCTGATTGCATCCACCTTCATGTTCACAGGCATTGGCTAATCTTGAGCTTAATTTCAACTTATTGTTTCACTGTTGCTACTTTCCTGCATATCACTTGTTCAAAATCACTAGGTGCTAAAGAATATAAGTCAAATAAATTACGAGTCCTTCCAAATTAATGCACCACTTCCCATGTTTTAAAGAGTTCATGGCACCATGCATTATCATGAAATTATGATGGGAATGGAAATAATTTATGAAATGAAGATATTAAAGATGATGAATGAAAGAGGGGAAGTCAGACAAGGAGATGGACTTTCACCATTGCTTTTTAACTCCTCTCTGGAAAAAGTGATAAGGTAATGGAGAAAATGTATGAAGAAAAACAAAATGCAGGAAGGAATTAAACTAGGTTATAAAAAACTAACTTGTCAGTAGACTGCCTAGCTTAAGCAGATTACTTAGTCCTCCTCCTGTCAGATACAGTAGAAACAGCCATCAAACAGGTAGAGAGACTGAAAGAACAAGCTGATAAAATTGGCCTTCAAATCTCTTTTAAGAAAACTAAATACATAACAAGCATTAAAACAACCCCTAGGAAAATGAAAACTAAATATGGCAAAATTTATAAAAATGAATAAGTTTAAGTAGCTGGGAGACGTAATCAAACACAATTTAAAAAAAAAGAAGCAATTACCTTGAGAGTCAACAAAATGAAAATAGCCTATCATCTAAGCAAAGACATCAACAATAAGAAATAAATATCGATAAATGCCAAACTCAGACATAATAGAAGAGTAATTCGTCAAAAAGCTCTTTATGTGCCAGAATGCCTGAAGCTGAACAAGAAGATGATGATGGAAGAACTCAAAATCACTGAAAGAAAAATACTTGGACTGGTCAGGGATGGAGAACAATGCAGAAGAGGCCACAATGAGCTCTATACACACATTGAAAAAATCACTGACACAATTAGAAAAAGAAGAATATCCTTCAAATGGGCACCTTCAGAAAATGAATCCTTTCAGAATCTGAATGCAGATTAACAGCCACTTTTCAACCATCTCAGAGAACTGAAAATTACCCAAATTTGGATTAAATACACAGAGAAGTATACAAAGGAACTCGAAATTACACCATAAGACATTAATAAACTTTCGCCACTTAGGGATAAGCATAAAAAAGATGACAGTTTTCATGAAAAAATTATTTATTTTAGTTTTTTAATTAATCTCAATGCTTAATCATGGATGTCTCCGGAAGGTGGAAAGATAAAGCGGTGGGGAAAATATGTATTTACATTTCCTGGAGTAAAAAATTTAAAATACGATTATGAACACTAGCATTGCTGATTGAACTAAAAAAATAATTGATTCCTCAGAATGAAAGCACTGCAAACAACTACTACAAAAATAATGATGATGTTTACGGCAATGGAAATGAGCAAAAATACCAATTCTAAAAAATATCCAGTTTATGTGTAAAAATCCTGCTAAAGCAAACACCGGCTGCCTGAAACTCATGGCAGCTTATATTGGCTAAACCTTGGCTGCTAACATTGGGCCAATGATGGTAGCCAATATTGCCCCAACATTGGAATCTAACATTGAGCCAGTAGCGGGTGAACATTGGGAATATTGGCCAATGTTCACCATGTTCAAATGATATTGGCTGTGTTCCAATGCTGCCTTGGTTGGTGCCACCATTTTTAACTGTTGGCACCAATCATTCTTTTTTAATGCGGAGGCTGCCATCTGATACTAGAGATCAGCAAAAGAAGAAGATACAAGATCTCATAGTTAATTAAGCCAGGAGAATGAATCCAACCACCCTGAAATGTGATGACTCATTCACAGATGATAATTGGATCTGTTTCAATGAAAGTATGATAGTGATAAACAGTAACTAATCTGATTTAGAAATTCTAAAGTCTTTACAGTAAAAGTTAAAGTGTCTGAGTATTTAAATAAACACCCTTTGACATAGCAAACATTTTTGAAATTCAATACAAACATTCCGTTTAGTGTCCCACGTTAAATGCCTATTTCCTATGGCAGATGTAATAAACAATCCATAAAATTTAAGCAATGCTTTATTTGAAAAGCTTGTATTTATAAAAGAAAATAGTGACCTGCTGTGAAGTGTTAATTTCTAGTGCGATTACTGCACAATTGTAAAACAAATGGTTTGATAAATGCATATAATTGGTCTAACTCATTTTTTTAGGATGTACATAAATAGAATTTTTGGAAATTACATATATTTTTATCTAAAATATATTTTCCATGCATATTGTCCAACTCTATCTGTACCCATGCTATTGTCCTACTGTTTATAACTTTCTCTTGTAGTACTGAGAATAAAAACAGCACTTTATTCTCAGTATGAATCTCTTCCACCACATCACGCCTGATTCAGTGAAAATTATTCTCTTGTAGTGTTTGAACCATGTGTTTCTTGCGACAAAACCCTTTTTTTTACAAAACTACAATAATTTATGTATCTCTTATCCATCATTACAAATCCCTTCTTTCAGTTACCTACTTCATTCCCATCTCGTCCTTCACTCAAGATAACATTTTACATTTCATTCCTCCATCACTACAATGTTCTTTCTACTACGTACATTCTCAATCATTACCTCATGCTGGTCATACACCCTGACTGCTTCTCCCTCCCTGTGAGAGACCAGGGTTAAAAAATTTAAAGGTTAACCGGATAAACTAAACTATAGCTATTATTACCATTATTATTAAATAATGTGTGTATACACCCTCCTCATGGACTACGACCTTCATATAGTGGTAAGGCTTGTGTGTTCCAATGATCCTTAGAGCATCACTGGCAGGAGCAATGATTTTTGCTTCTGGTAGGCTCACCCATTCATAGGTCGAAGGGTATGAGCCAGACGAAAGGTAGTCACGCAGCCTTTGCTCCTAGGTGAGGCGGCTGCTAGGCGTCGGATCCCCAGTGGGTCGGCCATTTAAGTGATGGTGTCATGTTAAAAAAACTATTGAGGCAGGAATTGGAAAGCCCACCTCTATTATATATTTCCAAGATCATGATGAGTCAAATAAGGAAAATGAATCCTGGCAAGTACGGGACTCAGCCCCCTAGGGTAGGTGCCGTGCCTGGCAGCGGGGGATGCAAGGCTTCTACGGTGGTCATATCACGAAATACTTGCGACACTAACACCATCACTCCAGAGAAGACAACGAGGAGGGAAGGAATGATTTCGGAAGGGACTTGGAATCTTAGGAAAATGTAAAGATCTGGAAAGTTAGAGAACGTAGAACTCGATATGGAGAAAGTTGGAATAGATGTAATTGGGTTGAGTGAGATAAGATGGAATGGATACAGGAGATTATTGGAGTGATTGATTTTGAGTAATTTATAGTGAAGAGGAAGGAAAGTCAGTGTGAGGTAGCCATAATTCTGAGTGAGAAATTAGGAAGGAGAGTAGTTAACATTGAACAGGTTATTGATAGAATAATCATGGTAGAAGTAAAAGGTGATTCCATTAACTTTGTTTTAATTCAGGTATATATGCCAACGGGTGGCCATCAGCAGGAAGAAGAAAGACGAGGTGTATGATAAGTTGGAAGAAATGATCGACAGGATACCGGGGGAAAACATTTGATAGTGATGGGGGATTAGAATGCTGTCATGGGGAAGGAAGGGATGGAAAAGAAGCAGGTGAACATGGTTATGGGATAAGAAATGACCGCGGGGATATTTTAGTAGAGTTTTGTAGAAGGAAGAGTTTGGTAGTAACAAATACGTGGTACAATCACTACAGGAGACACAAGTACACTTGGAAGGCACCGGGTGACACAGAGAGATATCAGATAGACTACATCTTGGTTAAACAGAGATTTAGGAAAAGTGTCTTGAATAGCAGGAGATATCCAGGAGCTGATGCGGAAACAGACCACAATTTGGTCATGATGAAGTTTCTTGTAAAATTCAGGAGGATTATAAAGGGTGGAAAGAAGAGAAATGGAATCTAGAATCAATGACAGGGGCAAAGAAGAAAGAGTACCAGGAAACAGTAGATAGTCTCCTAAGAGAGGGGAACCACAGGAGGACAACGGAACAAAGTTGGAAAGTTCTCAAAGATGGGTAACAAGAGCTACAGTAAAAGTAATAGGAAGAGTCAACTATAAGAGAATTAAAAAGCCATGGGTTACGGAGGAGATCATTAGGAAGATGGCAGAGCAAAGAAAGTGGAAAAACACTAAAACGGAGGACGGGAGACGTAAATACCGAGAGGCAAATAATAGATTGAGGAGAGAGACTAACAAGGCGAAGGAGGCATGGTGGAAAAAAAAGTGCGAGTGCATGGAGAAGTTAGAGAAGCAGGGAGAAATGGGCTTATTATTCGGGAAAGTATAAGCCATAACGGGAAATACAACAGGAAACAAGGTACCTACTATAAAAGAAAAGTCAGGCAAGATACTAATAGAACAGGAAGTTATTCAGAAAAGATGGAAGGAGTACGTGGAGGAACTCTAAGATAAGGAGAATAAACCCTTGAACTTAGACCTAGAAACGAATGGGAAGTAGAGGATGATAGCTTAGTCCCAGAAATATTAGATAGCGAGATCGGAAGAACCCTGCGGGACATGAAGAGGAATAAGGCAGTGGGGGTGGATAATATACCACTAGAATTACTCAAGGGTTTAGGAAAAATAGGAAGGAAAAAGTTTTATGAGCTAATTAGAGAAATTTACGATGAGGGTATTTGGCCGGAAGATTTCGTTAGGTCGATATTAATTCCAATAGCCAAGAAATTAAACGCAGTTGAATGTGAAGACCACAGAACAATTAGTTTGATCCCTCATGCAGCGAAGGTAGTTTTAAGAGTAATCAGAAAATCAGTTTTAAAAATAATCAGTAACTGGAGAGCAAGGCTGAAGAATACCTAGGTTAAGATCAGATTGGTTTTAGAAGAGGCAGAGGGACTCGTGATGCGATAGCTGTAATGAGGACACTGATAGAACGAAATATAGAATAT
>WURS02452709.1:0-14101 GCA_011762765.2 Rhinocypha anisoptera
GGTGGTGCCACCGAAAATTCTTCACCACTGTGAGTTTTTTTCTTTTTGTGTCCTGTGTCTCTATACGTTCCACTAGTATTCGAACCAATATATATATATATATTCATTCATAAAGAAATGACCGCCATTTTAGGTGGAATAAGGGACTATTTAGCCTCACTCTTGCCCCAATAAAGACGTTTTATTATGCTTATTATTATTATTATCTTCTCTGTCTGTCTTCTCTCTCTCTCCCTTATCTAATCATCTCTAAATCCTCTCTTTTCTGTATCTATTCTCCTCCTCTCTCTTCTGTCTCTCTCCTTTCTCTATCTCTCTTTCTCTCACTCCCTCCCTCTGTCCTTCTCTGTCTCTCCCTACAATCTCCTCTTTTCCAGCCCACCCCCTCCTCTCCCCGCTGGACTACTCGGGGACAGCTCTCTGTCTCCCGACGTAAGGAGACCTTTCACGCAACAATCCGAGTGCAACGGAAAAGTAATTACTGAGAAACCATTAGGCAAATGAAGGGAGGGATGAAACGGGGTGGTCTTATGGGGAAAAGGGGGGTGGGATGTCACTTGGAGGGAGAGTATGAGTTGGAGGGGGTTACCTTCTCACCCCTCCCCCCTCCCCCCCCCCTAGGGAGGAGGTGGAGGAGGAGGGCAGCGCGTGAGAGGTCACCTGCCGCCGGGAAGAAGAAATGGAGGAACTGTGAGGTGGTTGTATGTGTGGTCTTCGATCCGAGAACCGCTCAAGTGGAAGATATCGAGGCGGTCGCTCTTCCCGATCCCTCTCTTTGTCGATTAACATTTCCATCATACAATAACTTAGCAAGAAGGGGGGGAGGGGGGTGGCGCGGAATCTCAACAGCCGGCGACCCCCCTCCCTCCTCCCCCCTGCACAATAAAAAAGATCATAGCGGACTGCACATGGCACAAAAGGTGTTCGCGTGTAAACTTTCTCGTCCGAAAAAAAAGTCGGACTGCATGATTTTAACGGAGAAATTACATGTCTCGACGACTTGCCATGGAAATTCACGTCAATGCTCTGCAAAGGGAAAGGTGATATTCGCATGCGCTATGTACGACCACTTTTCACAGAACGGCATAGTTAGGACGGTACGCTATGGTGATGATGATAAAAAAAAGCCACACTCCTCGAACCAAAGGTCGGTATTCTATGCGGGGATATAGCCCACCTAGTATTAATCCCAGTTGACTGCGAAAATTCACGCATCAGGCTGGCGGGGCCAGTTCCTTCCCCTCTGCCGCCACATATGGTTTTCCTATGGTTCCCCCAGCTTGAGGTTTGGAGAGACATCACCGGGATTTCGACCCGGGACCCAGTTCAGTGACACGCTCTACCCACTGGGAAAACACGAACTCTTTGTGATAACAGTATTAAAATATTGTGGAGAAGTTTCGGTTACATGAATACCTTCTTCGTGCTAACCGCTTTCCATATGACATCACGTGAAATCGTGCATTTAAAAAATCAAACTGAAAAAAATAAAATGCAAGGAATTTAAAATCTATAATAACTTGGGAATTAAATTTTCATAAGGATACAGGCAAAGGAAAAGAAACGACAATTCCTATACGGCTCTATACTACCAGCAAAGAAATCACGAAGCCGAATTATTCTCCTCTGGGCGACGGAGCAGACGCGAATATTTAAAAAAAATTCAAGTTACGGTAGCGTGGAACCGGAATGTTAAAAAAAAAATCAAATAGTTTCACCAGTAAAACTCGAACAACCACGTGGAAAATAACTTCACTCCCCGTTATTAAAAAGTATATGGTTCTAAAGAGTAAGTCGTTTCGTTGTCCTGCGTAGTCTCGGAACCAACACTGTCGCGTCGAGGCTATGAAAACCAGCTACCCTTTGACGCAGAATAGAAAAAGCATGGGTTTGGTATTTCATTTGAAGGCGTTTGTACAAAAGAGAATACATAAATATTTTAGAAAAATTGATTTCCTCTATGTTGACTTTAATGTGAGTGGAGAAAATGTGAATTTTTAAGAGAAAAAAATTAAATTAACGAATTTGAATAATGAGATGGCATCGTGTATTCATTCAAGCGGAACATATCCTGTAGTAAATGTAGGGCTATCATTATTCTCCAGGCAAGTTATTACTAAAAAAAAAGTTCCCATATAATACAAGCTCTGGGAAATAAAGTATTTATCATTATATGCATGCCTATGAGTACGTTAGGGCAGAAAAAAAATACAAACAAGTCTTTCAGGTTACGGCACACTTTTCGTAGGAAAATTATAATAAAATACTTGAATATTAAAACGGTAACATCAAAAATATAGGGTTAAAGATTAACAATTCTGGAAATAACGTTCACGTACACTTAAGGTGTCGATGACTAAAGAGCAAAAATTTCGTATTCATCATGTATGCTTCAGTTGTGCATCATTCATGAATTAGTAGAAGTCCACAAGGAAATTTGACCGAAGACTCTATTAACAAAATATCGTCAAGAGCATTGTGGATGAATTGCATACGCACAATTTATCTTTTTGCAGTCCAACTGAAAGTTAAGGAGGGTTCTAATTCGCATAAAAAGTTTTTTTTTTAAACACTTCAAAATGTGAATCTTCCTCTAATGAAATATTCCTCTAAGTGACCTGAACGAAGAGTATTTTTCCATTCCAGAGGGTTTGGAATGCTGTGACACGGATCCAAGTTCCAGCTCACCACGAAGCGAATGTTTTATTGATATCACAATTGATAATACCAGGATGTTTTCAAAAATCTTATGCCCCAGTAGAAACATTAATCCCGGGACCGTTCGAGTATTCGTTAAGAGAGAGTCACATGAGAACAGAAAATTTGGACGTGCAGGGTCATCAGCGCCGGTTGCGGTAAATGAAATGGCGAATATTTTGCCACAAAAACGGCTATTTGAAAGTTTGAAGGTTTGAAGGGAAGCTACGCGCCAAACTTTTGGACCGAAAACATTTTTTCGGAGACGAAAAAGCCACCTTCTCCTAATAAGAGCATCATGTCAGATGCATTTGTTCAGCGGTTCATTCTTCCACTTTCCGCTGCTCTGAGGTGGGGTTCAGGAGGGTGCCACAACGGCTTACGAGTGAGAACGTGTTGACCCGAGGAAACTCTCGCACACCTCCGAGGAGCGGGATGAAATATGAAGTTAATGCAGTGGGGGGGGGGGAGGTGTAGGAAGAACAACAACGCCTCCCATCGCCCCTCCATTTCCTTACCTCGGCTTTAAGTGGGCACACACAAATGCTCATCTCTCGACCTCCTCCTCATCTTCCCTTCCGCCCCGAAATCCAACCCGTTAAAATTCCTACTCATTAAATTCTCATGCCCTCCGTGTTGAGCGCCCGCGCCAACTACCTCCCGGTTGAGGAACCCGAGAGACGGCAGATATGCCCATCCAATCAATCGACGGTAGCTGGTCCCGAAAGAGCCGACTTAAAGCAGCCCTCGACGAAGGTCGTATTATAAGGATTAGGGTCCCCGGGAGGGGAGGGTGGGGGGGGAGTTGGAGGGGTGGGACACATTCAAACACAATCCCCCCCAGGAGACAATTGACTGCCGAACCGATAGTCCTCGACGCACTTACACCATTCCAGTTTTGCCCTCCACATTCCGGAGGGTTCTCTCTCTCCCCCTTCCAAAAAAAAATAATAATAAAAAAAGGAGGGTAATTAGGGAGTGCTTGATCCTGGAAGAACTATTTGGCGCCGAACGGCCCCTCGCAAAACCACCTCACGAATCCCGGTTGCGTCTCAAGGAGTCGGCGCGCTGAATGCGGACGGGGTTAAAATTTGAAACTCCCACCGTTAAAGACCGAGAAAATTATTTGTGTCGGGACAAAATTTTGAGGATCTCGCCGTTCGCTTTGAAGACTTCTTCTTCCTCTCCCCACATTTTTCCGCAGTCTTAAAAAAAGAAAACTCGCAATGAAGAAAATGCTTCACAATCCCAATTAGTTCGTGAATTTACCAAGACTCTTACCACTCAATTTCGACAAAGGCCTGTCTGGTTAAGTATCCTCCAAACGAAATTAGCTGAAGTACTTTCTCCTCCCGCCACTCAATACGCTGGCGATTATCTCAGATGAGAGGCGAATTCACAGTGATGCGGACTACGCCAGAACTCTCTTACACATCTTGTTTAAACTTCGAAGGTATTCTATAAGTGCACTTGGCCATTTTAGGCGTAAATTTAAAAATCAGGTTGTTTTTCAAGAATTATAGGCTATTATATGACATCTGCTTAATGAAAGGATAATTAATTTTCTCTTTGGAGAATGAATTATAAATTGCTCCGCGGGCGTATTTATTTACTCATACCTTTTCTAAGTTAAACGTGAATGTTTTATTACGAGTCGCTATGAGAACAGGTCTTGTATGTATGTCAGTCATTACTATCCTTTCATTCCCATCCTCGTACGCCATTTTTCCCAGTCTGAAAAGCTGATAGGGCTTAGAATGAAGTTTCAGGCGTGAATAGGTGGAATTTTAACATGTTGAGTAAATCATTGATGCAATTTTCCACAAAAAAAATATTTATTTATTTTTTTCAATTATATTTATTTTATAATATATATGTTTTTGGAAAATTGCATCAATAATTTACTCGACTGATAGGACTAGTTCGGCGCCATGAACTAAAACAATAATTCGGCCTAAAACTTATCTCCCTCTGAAAAAAGGAGCAAGGATGAGATGAGAATGCCTTAGCATAATCGTTGAGACGGACGTAATACATCGACCATCGTGACGTCTTGTGGTGGTAAATTCAATCACTCATCCCGACCTAACCTCAGTTTAACTCGCACACGATAATGTACCGCACGCCGGACTGGAATTCGTTCCTCTCCGGGGCGCTCTAAATTTGTTACCGCCAGAGATAACTTTACACCAATGCCACATCCTGCAGTGTACCCCGTCTCTGCTCGTGGAAATTATGCATTTCGCCATCATAACAGTAATCAACTTGAAATTGGTTTCGAGTGGTGATGGCTGCAGGGCTCCTAGGCCCTCGTGGTTACCTGAGCTCAAATGCTAGCCTATGGTAATTCAAATATTGAGGGCCGGAGGGAAGGGGGAGGACCCGTGACACCTGCAGTCTCCCAACTAATTCCGGGACCAAGAGCACAACGCGGGTTTTGGCGTTTACCCGAGGCATTCCAGATGCATCGCGATTGCAGGATACCTCAAACCTCCCGGTCAGTGGTCCAACTCTAATCAGGACACTACGTCTCCATACGGCATATGCAATTCAAGAACGATTTATTGTAACACCCGCGTGACGCAAATACCTCTACAAGTACCTGAATAATTTGCAATTAGCACCTACGTTAGGACTATAAATCCCGATGAATACCGTAACTTGTTGCTATAGATGGGCACAATGAATGGATTGAGGTCGAACCAAACTATGATGTTATGGAGACGTTTATTTTTATAACCTTTTTCGTCGTGTGGTTACGCAAGTTATTAAGAAGATTCCGCGATTTTTGTCAGCAGCTTAGATTTTACTCTGAAAACAATAACTTTCGAAGAATACCTGACTCGAAGTTTACGAGCTCACTGCAGTTTAGTAAGAATAGCATACCACTAAACATCTCTAACAGCGGAAAAAGAGTGAAAACACTAAAATATTTCGTGAACTTTGAACTCCTACTGATTGCAACGTAGTCTATAGTCATTCGCAGGATGCACAGAAAACTTTAGGACCGGATTACGCAGCGGACCGTAGGGCGGGCACCATCGGAAAGCATCATGGTGCATTTAGTAGAACCAGAAAATTATAACGGAGATTTCGCGTTTCGGAGAATTCCTCCGCCAATGGCCGAACGGCCCGTCGGCTCCCACTAATTTCTGGCCTCGACTCTTTTCCCAATGGGTGATGGTGAATGAAAGGGGTGAGCTTCAAAAAAGATCAGAGCGGGTGAAGCTTCTCGCACTCACGGCGGGCGGACGCCGGGAAACAAGGGGGATGGAGCCGGCAAAATTTCTTCCGAGTAATTCACACTCAACTCGTCTTCGGTAAAACGATAAAGTCCGTGTTCGTTGGCGCTTCCGAGAATGCGGGGGCACGTGTGATCCCCTAAATACGTCCTCGAAGCTGGGGAAAATTGAGCTCAAAATCATCTTCCATCGAACCACCGCAAATACCCCTAAAAAACTTAAGCGAACTATGAACTGGTCGAGATCTGGGACGTGTAGGATATTCCATTGCGCTCATCGCAGGTAAAGGAGACTCACGAATTTAAATCGCAAAATATCACGGGGGAAATATGTGTACGGAATTGAGTTTCGAGTGTCACAAAAGTCACCGATGGAAACTCGATTGCCTCAGGCTTGACCTATACCCTAAGAGTATAAATACCTGGTCAGGTCAACTAAAACTTTGTATCTGATGATGACGCCTGTGCGTCGAAACTATTTATACCAAGAAATAAAAATTTGTGGAAAGCTACACAGTCTTCTTCTTCATTGTCGTCACCGATGGACGATAGAACTCGTAAATATTCATTCTAAACTGATATCACCGCTTAAAAATCACAAGTACTCTTTCCTTCGCTAATCAATCCGCTCCACTCGATGAGCTCTCTCCCGTCATCCTTAGTCTCGAGGAATTTATCTCCTCCGGATCGTGATGAACCTTTAACTTCACTCGTCGACCCATTGGTTTGACCGTTTCATTCACCATTGGAGGATGCTCGCGAATCCAGAGCTGGATTGATGGAGCGTTTATGAATTTTGTTTAAAACGAAAGAGACTGCATCATTTTATTAGAAAGTCAGAAATTTTAAAAAAAGAACCGTGACTCACTCCCTTTTTTAGCGAACTCTACCATCTTAATAAATGCAACAGGGACATAATTACGTCAACTGCAGAAGATAATAACTGATCCCTCTTTCTACCGTCGTCCATGGATAAGCGGAGCTCATTATTCTTTCATTGCACATAAAACTGTTGATTTTTTTAAAAAGACTAATGGCTTCGGCCCGATAAGTTCGCTACAAGAGTAACTGTTTGCCGGTATTTTTTAATTTGAAGCGTTTCACATTCCATGTTCGATAAATCATATGCATATAACTTATAAAAACATTAAATTAACCAATATAATTCTGTTCACACTGGATAAAACGCAAATTATTGTTATGAAAACGTGGTTATATAAATTACACTGCTTGTAATAAAGAGTTTGACTAAAAATATCAAACTTCCGTCGGTCGTGAAAGTAAAATTTTACGAAAAAACCTGATTTTTCCGTTCATAAAATTTCAAGTAAGCATAGAAAAATGTTTAGTATTACATAATTCCATTATTCATTATCATTAGGCTGAATACATTAATAATACCATGAAGTATTACACTTCCTATGAATTAACAACATAGAACACGATTCAGTCATCCAATTGAACTACTTTGTTCACCATATTTAAGGTAACATATTCATGTAATATCTTCAACGTAGCATAAGCATTAGTGCTCCTCGTCTACCTTCATATTCCAATGAACGGGTTTTAAATACGGGCCGACTGCGACTTAAATACGCAACGACGATTAAAATGGAAGTGGCATTCGTTGGCACTGAATACCGGTCATATCCCTCAGATTTACGGAGTTGTACTGCCTAAAAGTAAAATTAAAACCAGAGCTGACGTTAGAAAATGATTGTATATTTACTTTTATTATACGAAAGGAAATCTGATAGGTGCCGTAGCTGGTGCGCACACCAACGGCAAGATTTTGAATCTCATAGAGTGCGGTCCATACACGGTTTGTCAATCCCAGCTGAGAATTAGAGCGGGGAGCACTTCGAGTGAAGTATTTCGCCTGAGGGTTGTGCACCGACTTTATATCATTGGACTCCTTTCTTTATGCATACGCCGATTCCGACGGGTCGCTAAATTCCCTCCCTCCACGTCACGTCCACTCAGAGCTGGGCACAACTCTGTCCGAGGGAAGGCAAGCTTAACTGTCGACTATCTTGAATCTTCTAACGCGATTCGCCGCCTGTCTGATCTCTTCTATCGAACGATGGAACTATTCATACTCCCCCTAACTCATCAAACAGCATGGTAGTATCGTGTGTGCGTTATGTAGTACCAAGTAGACGTTTTATTAATTATTGCGCTTCCACTTAAAACAATATGTTCACAAAAATTGCCAACCGGAAGAGCACAGCGTTATTTCGGGACAGTATCATCGGACAACGGAACCTAACAGACTTACATAACCAAATACAATAAATGGGTGATCTACGAGATTGTTAATAGATTGCTATAAGAATTATCTAAAAGATTGTTTCATCTACTAGCTTGACCAGTACCTTACTGACTGAAATGGATTTTATGAAAAAAAAGTTTGATGATACACCATGATTGGTGGTATGAAATAGATTTAGACCATGCGAAAATGTTTCCATTGGAAGGATCAGATGAGGTATTTAATATTGTTGTTGTGTGGGAATCACTTAAGGGTATTATATCTGAAGTATTCCAGTATAATTCGCCCAGGAGATGTTCTCTGGAACGAGGACGGAATAGTCGCCTACAACGGACGGCCAAAGCGGTGGCGTACCATTTCCATTTGCGGAGTGACTAAATCAGAGTGCGTCATCGAATAATCGAATTATAAGTTGCGTCCTTCGATAAAATCGATGAAATCTTTTACGAAGACTGTAAATGTCTATAATGATGCGGTAGACAAGGAAAAAAAATCCTCCTGGAAATAATTTCTCGCCCTAAATATGATTTCTGTTTCGAATGTAGCGTCTCAAAAGGTCCGAAAGAACCATAGTTGCTGCCAAGTTAACTTATAGTGTGCATTGGCCACAAGGAAGTCTTGAAAGAAAAAAGGACCCATTGCACATGACACATTACGATATAGAGGAAAATTTTTAAAGTCAATTTCCAATACGGTGTCACTCTTTCCTCCATTGCGAAGAAAGAAAGAGTCACTTCGCTTCGAGTGCTGTACGTGCTATTGGTTACACAAAAGTATTCAGCACCTGTGCAATCAATACCCTAAAGATGAATACTTGGACAGCAGATGGTTCACACAGCCCCGCCACGATTTTGTATGAGCTTAAAGCGCTCACTCGAAGGGATCTCGAGGTCAGGGAACTTTTATTTTAAATCAATGACATCATCTTTGAAAAGTGCGCTCAAAACTATTTGATGCTTCGAATAAAACTGGTTTTTTGAGCCTTCCGTCTATAATCTAGGCAGTATTCTCACCGAAATCTAAGATAACAAAATTAACGCCTTCTCAAGTCGCGAATATTATTCACGAATTCAAAAGATGAGCTAGACGAATCAATCTTTGATCCGTTCATTTGATTTTTTTGGTTGACTGAATTTTACCATGCATTTTAAATGAAACATTTAATTGTCGTAAATATAATTTCATTACAACTGGGTTTAAGTCAACATTTCGTTTTCAAAAGTTTTTCCAAAATTTCCAAAGCAAATATTTTTTGACGAACATTTATCGTCAAAAATACTTTTTCCAATGCAGTCTCCCTGGATTGAAAAATTATGTTTTCTCGAGCGATTTCCTTGTGAAGAGTCTGGAACAATTACATTTTAATCATTGCTAATTTAATATCCCAAAAATCCGTGTGCCTGGAGGCTTTAATTTAAAATTAATAAAACATCGCGTTCATTTTCGTGCTTGTAATGGAGAAGATTCAAATTTGATAGAAGAAACTGCTAGAGGTTCCCTTTTACATATTCATTGCGAACGACGCGCAAGATTTCGTATTCCGGCCTCTGTCGCAGTTCCTTTCCTCGGTATAAAGTTTCCCGGGAAATATAACAAGTAAGGCAAAGGATATATATAAACACACACACATATATATTCTGCGTTATATCGACAGAAATATCGCTTGCCCGTATGTTATATAATGAAAGGATTCTTCAGCGTCTTCCTATTCTTTAGTATTTTCTATTAAATGTCTACCAAATGTAAGCTATTTTTTTTCGTAGCGTCCATTCAGTGCTCAAACTAGGGCTTATTGTGTTTTCGCGTAATGAATGCGAAGAATCAACTGTTAGGGGGCAACTAAAATTCACGTCCACCAAAAATCTCTTCAAATACATACTATTATCACGAACTTCTCCAAAAGTCCGCTTCTGCAGTGTCACAAGGAGGAACGGTGAACATAATAGATCGCTTAAGAAACCTTAATAATACAACCATAAATTGAAGCAAATGATCTTTTCTACCATGATCATTTCAGCGAACACGACATAAATGAACGTCAACGGAATTCCATCCTCTTTTGACTTTTTTTTCGTCTTTATTTAGTATATATTCAACTGTAGACACGTTCTCGAAAACGATTAATGGGAAAATCTACTCGCACTCGACAGACTGCCATTCACAATAATGACCATATGAACCCGATATAAATAACACGAAGGAGTACTGATAGTGCTTGAAATACATCACGTAGTTCAATTATCTTGCGGAATTTTTTCATTTAATTAAAATAAAGTATTTAAAATTCAACAAATAATTTGTTCAACGGTGAGTGGTTTCTACATTATCCATAACCATATCTCCCTAAATTTATTTTCTTTGCAGTTTATTATGCATGGCTTAAAACTTTTACTTGCGTTCAGATACTGTCTTCAAAACCGTATTCCAGAAATGGCGCAGGTTCCCTCCTCACTATTCTCAGACCTTCATTAAACTGCGAATAAAAACCCCTTTAAACTCATTTTTTACTCTCCGAACATCAAAAAGATTTCGTTAGTTCCGGCCTTAACATTAAGGATTTGAAAAGATGAACATCAAGACAACTGATGAGGAGCAAGTGACTATTTTCTCAGTAGCCAGCCATGGTCCTTGATCAAAGTCAGGTAATCAGGTGTTATTTGACGCCTTCGCGAGGTCTTTCCCCGCTTGAAAACAAAAAGTTCGCCTCTTCACTACCCCGTATCATTTCCTCGTCGAAACAAGCGAAAACTTGAAATTTTCTCGAAAAAAAATGATCGATTTTCGATTGAATATGCCCCTTAGTCGGCTTTGACAGCCATAAAAAAGTAATCCGACAGCCCTCGAGGGAGTGGCGAGATAACGGAACAGTCGGAGGATCTCCCGGGAGGGTGTTCGGGGAGCGCGCGTGGACCAGCGCGAGGGGTAAACCAGGCAGGAAATATATCTTAACGAGTCGGTCAATTGAACAGCTTTGGAAACATTGAGTTTAAAATTTCGTTTTAAAGGATATCATAGAAGGAGGTATCATTCCCCGTAGAGCAAATCTCCGCAGAATACACTAGATCACACCACAAGAGAGGAATCAGTATGAAAGCGCAAGGAACTCGAACATTTCGCGGATATTAATAAGAATATTTTTACAAGATTTGAAAATCAATGATGTTTAATTTTATTCCTATATTTTAAGTGACAAACGTTGAGATCGAGGAATGTTTAAAACCAGAGGACACGCTGTTAGTCGTCACTCTCTTCCGATGGGTCGATTTGCGTAAAAGTACCAATCCAATCCGTATATCACTGATGAAAATATTCACCACCATGTTTAAGTCCTGTGAATCCATCTTTCTGTCATTTTTTTTCCAAGGAGCCTCGTTAAAACGGATACAAAGGGGTGGGGAGGAGGAGTGACGTAACTGGGTGAAAACGGCCGTGAGGATTATTGGGCATCTGAAAACAGACATTTGGGTGAACCCTCGACGTAAATTATTTTCCGTGAAAACGCGAACGGGGCGGGAAAAAGTGAGAGCGGGCATCCCAGACACTCACCGGTTTCCTCGTCGAGAATCTTGGCATCGGCGGCGCCGAAGCACAGGGCGGAGACTAGGAGGGCGAAGGCTGCGGCAGGAATGAGCCGGGGGACGATGAGAAGTGGTCGGCGGCGAACGGTGAGGCGGACGCCGGCGGCCGACGGAGGACCGACGCGGAGTCTGAAGCTTGCGGGCGCCATCTCGCCCTCCGAAGAGTCCGTCATCGCTTGAAGAAACCCGGAGGTCTCGCGGAGATCTCCCCGCGGCACTTTTTTTTTTTAAGTAGGCGACTGGAAGGCGTGCGGAAGGGTCATATTAGGACCGACCCGAAATGGAGCCCTCGACAGAGACATAAAAATGCTTGTACAAGATAATCGTCTCCCCTATACAGGTGATTATAATCCAGGCACGATCACACTTGCGATACACAAAACACACACGGACGCGCACACGCGCGATAGAGAAGCGAAGTCGATGAAGGTTATCTCCTGCACAAATACAACACGACCGAGTTTTCGGAAACTTTTAACTGTCAACGGAATCCGAATTTGGAATCCACACACTGGAAAACAAATTCGGAGATGAAGACTATCTCTCGCGCCTTTCCCTCTATCCCCTAAACACGGTTTATTCGCTGACTTTTTATCTTCCGTGTTAGGATTCGGCGTCAGAACTTCGGCGTTAAGCACTGGGCGACGGTCGAGTGAGCGAGTTTGGGCGGGATTTGTGAGAGGATGGGCCGGGAGTGCCGGGGGGGGGTCGTCGTCCGTGGCTGACTGAGGCAACCGGTGAGAAGCCGATTCCTCGGGAGGCACCACTTCCAAGCAACTGGCAGGGTAAACACACGGCGGGGTGGGATAAGGCTGAACCTATCATTCCCCACTCGAAATTCCCTCCTCACGTGAGCACTAGCTTAGATCTTAGAAGTATTCAAGAATGAGAAATGAATCAAAGTCCACATTAGTAGTAGCGAAAATTGATTTACGGCCTAAGTTTAGTTTATTTTTATTGTCTGGACTACGACATATTATATAAGTTAGAGGAAATGACATTTATACATTCAATTAACTACCATGGTTCAATGATTACCCTCAAACGAAACTCCCCTTCAAAGGCTTATGAGTGCCGTTACGAATAATATTTAGTTCGTTTACCGAGAAAAGCCGAGGGCAACTAATGAGCCTCTCACTGTAAGCCTTTACGTTAAGAACCGGAACATCACAAATACGACACAATTGAAAAAAAAAATTATTCAGGCGAGCCGTGGGCAGAAAACACCTGCCATTAATATTTCAAAATGAAGTCCCTGGGGGGGGATGGTTTACGGAAAGAATGAAACGACGGTCGCTACCCGCTGCCGGGGATTCGGGCGGCTGGGGTCAGGGTCTTCCCTTCGCACGGAGGGATTGTCTTGGAGGACGACGCACTTAGTTGCGGGAACCAGCACGGTATCCCAAATCGATCACGAAGAAAACTGCTATCATTGGGAGTTTCTCTGGAAACGGTCCCCCATTTACGCTAAAGGGTACAAGATCCTTACGCGATTTGTTGGGATCAAACTAAACAGAACAAGAACCGCATGATTTTGATTTTTCACATGTCTGCGTCGCCGGCTTCGGACATGCAGACCACTTTACCGCGGATGGGTGACGTCGACCGTTTTGTTGTGGAGCACGGAGTAAAGTTTCCCAAAAATCCAAATCCGTACTCGGATGCTGGATGCAGGGCGCGTGACGAGTTAAAGTTGGCCCACCGGGAAACTCGGTTGGAGCAGGAGTCCCGGGCGATCACTTCTCTGGAAACTTTTGCGCGCCTTAGTTTGACGCGCTGGAAAGAGTAATAACCACCCCCCGCAAAAGTCTCACTGCTAAGACGCACGATAATTTCTGGTCGACCAACCAATCACTGGAGAGTAATAAGAGTTTTTCCAACTTGTCCTGCGACAAGCAATTTGGTACACTCGTTAACTCACACACACAAACACGCACGCACACACGATTATCGAGGGATGCAACCACAAAAGAGATGAGGTCTGTTTAGGGGTGAGAAACGGGAGGAAGGGGGGGGGAGGCAAAATCCTACGAAAATAAAATGGCCGTTCTACACTGAAAACCGTTTACATTACCGTTTCCCTTCCCTTGTCGGAGAATTGATATCAAAAAAGTATCACTCAGGTTCTCTTTCTCTTTCGCATCTCTGCGAACCGTGGAACAATTAGGGTGACCCCAGAGGTCAGTGTCATAACAGTGGCGAAACAGATGAAAAAGTTTTTAAAAAAGGGGGGGGAAGAAAACCATTAAAAATAACAAAAGTTGGAAGTCGGAGCAAAAGGAACGAGATTGGAAGCGTATGCATTGTAAAAAT
>WURS02452719.1:0-14100 GCA_011762765.2 Rhinocypha anisoptera
CGTCCTCTCTCCCTCCCCCCCGGCTACCCGCCCGTATTCCCCCCCCCCCCCCCCGCCCGCCAATCCCCCCCCCACCCACCCCAGCCCCCCCCCCTCCCACCATAACTCAACCCCAGCTCCGGAATAAGGTCAAGAGATGGACCCGGGCGAGAAGCGTAACAATCTTCTTCCTTTCACCCGAGCAAACCGATTCTCCCCTGGCAATTGTCACTCTCGGCAAACAAGAGACCGGACCGGCGCGGACGCACGCCCAAGCGCCTAAACTACATACATTGACCACCGCCGCTCAGGTGAGGTTTTTCGGAGGCTTCCCTGTCATCACGTCACGTTCCGCCGAATTCTTGAAGAATTTTCGAGGGTTTTATAGAACCGCGATCCGGTCGATTGAAAAAGCAAAACGATAGGCGTTTCAATTACGTGATTAAATTCTTTTGGATTGTCCACGGTTTTCAAGAGGCTACGCTGACGGCGAAATGTTTATTATTCACCGTGAAATTTTCACTCCCTTCGAGATGGAAGGTTACCTAAACAAATGCATATATAAGAGAAGTAGCGTAATCGAACCTATGGAATTACTGCAGTAGAACTTATAGAATACTATAAATTCTCTTGTTTCATCAGTCAGGATTTTTCACAGAAATTAAAATTCGTAATTCTAAATCTTTTGAAATATTATTATTTTTAAGTCTAGACTCAGTATTTAGAAAAAGGACGCTAAGACTGTTTCCTAATTGCATTTTAAAAAGTATTTTGTCAGACTTATCTTTTGACCGCAGTGTTATAATTGATTATCGATAGTCCTGGCTATTCATTTTTCACCCAGAAAATTATATCATTTCATCTTTATGAACAAAATTTGTTTTGTTTTCTACACTGTTATTTGTAAATAATCTGTTCAATTACGACCCACATAACCGAACAGCTAGCATTAAGCTGTTAAAATGGGTTGGATTTTATTTATTGGCACATCTACATACAGTGTAGAGCCCAATAGTTGCATGGATTCTGTATGCTCTTTACAAGAGAAATTTTTCTATTAAAATTTTTATATTTTATTATTGCCTTCGCAATACTTCTTATCGCGGAGGGATTTATTGCCCCTAGCAAGTGCGAAGTAATGAAGAAAAGACGAAAAATGAAGAAGAAAACCTAAATCATTAACCGTTACAATGACTTAAATATTCATTAAATTTCTCATTATTCATTCTGATTGACATGAGATCCTTCTCCTAGGATTTTTCCAGATCTTTGATCTTCATGACCCTCGATCGTGGTCACCACTAAAGGGTCACTTAATTTATCAGCATTATCGAAACGCAAAGCAACTTCTTATGTGGCAGAAAGTCGAAAAAACTCCCATCTATCAAATATTTTTTTGTTTCGGGGGATATCGACTTTACTAGCACTCTTCCTGATGATTGAAAATCCAATAAATCACCATTGAGCTGGTAATTCTCTAGGATTTATTTTATCTAATGCAAGCTAATTCTCGATTATTAAAACGACTCAGTTTTTCCTTCACTTCTCGTCGATTCTCTATTCTCTGAGCGCTGAAAAAAGAAAAGAGTGTCGCTCTACCGCATATTTATCGATGAGTGGCGTCGTGCGAGTGTCACTCCCCTGATAACGCGGCTTAGAAGTTAACACACATACTAAACGTTCCTTCTTCGCCCTGGCAGACTGCATTTTGCGTCGCCGATAGTTGTTAAGGCCTTTTCTCGGAAGACGGCTCCAAGACGGCCATGGGCTGAACCTTGTAAAGGTCGGGAAACGGGTAGGGTATAAAGTGCTTGTTTGAACTGGAGATGGTGATTACAAGAAGATTGTTTCCTCTTGAGGAGCAGTGTGATCGCTTTGTGTCCCACAAACTTACTTCTCTCTCTCTCTTTCTCTCTCTCTCTCTCTCTCTCCTTCTCTCTCTAAGGCCAGTCCTTGTCACCCCGACTTCCCCACACCACTGCTGCGGAGTCTTGGGACCCGCGTTCGCGCGACTAACACTCCGTCCGCCACATTAGTGATCAGAGAGCGTCCCCTCACTCATGCGACAGTCATCGAGAAGGACACTCGCCCCCTTGCACCTCGCCGAGAGTGCAGACGAAGCAGCGGCGGTGGTGTCCCCCACTTCGCAGCGGCGGTGAGCGAACAGTCTTCCCTCAAAAAGACCTCTCGGAGACCAAAAAACACTCTTGCACTACGCGTTTGTCTCATCGACGGGAGGATGAGGGAGGCGGACGAAGATGAGAACGAAGCGTGTCTGGAAGGAGGGAGGAGTCGCCTAGGCGAGGAGATTCCGATCGTGGGGCGAGGAGGAGTAGGGGGGGAACCGCCGCCGCCGGAAACGGAAGGGGAACTGTTCGAAAAGTTGCTGGACGACGTCGGATCCAAGGGCTATTACCAGAATCGGTTCAACATCATATTTAATTTCGCACTCATCACGCTCTTCGCTATGCCCTTCATAAATTACATCATGGCGATGACGATTCCTGATCATTGGTGCTACGTCCCTGGTCGAGAGGACTACAACCTGACGCTGGAGCAGTGGAAAAATATTGTCATACCAAGGTAATTAAGACTGAAGCAAAGAAATAATCAATTCGGTGGATCCAGGCGTGATATTTTGCAAGTCTGACATCGTGATATTGCAATAATGGAAATAAAAATAACACTTTTCAACTACTAAAAATTATTTTTTTTTTATTTTTAAGGTTGAATTGACATTGAATTTTTCACATAGATATTTACCACCCGACCGGTGTCATTGAAAAATTAATATCATCATACCCTGATGATGTTACTCATGTGATAAATATCTATGTGGAAAAGGTAGAGTTATTTAAACATATAAAATCATGGACTTCCACAAAGTAGAGCCGAAAACAGTCTATTTTCTTTTTTTAGTGTATGGCCCAGGTTTCAAAGTACTCCGTTATCCTCAAATACAAACAAATCAGGCATTTGTACCCGAAGATAACGTAGTAAGATGAAACTTGCCATAAAACATAATATTTAGCAAAGTGTTATTTTGAAAGCAAAGTGTTGAAAAGTGTTATTTTATTTCAATTATTTTAACCATAGGATGTAAGTAAAGAAGTTAGGTTAGAGGTTGTAGACCTATTTACTTCATATAAGTGAATCGATCTACAACCTCTAACCTCTATTTATAAATATATATACATATATATATATAGAGGTTAGAGGCAGTACTCGTCTACTTACGCCTTGAAGAAGACAGCGACGCTGTCAAAATTATTGGAAATTACTTGTGAGTGTTATTTCTTTCTGTGTTCTGTATTTTTCCTCGCCACCCCTGTTGATGTGTATATATATATATATATATGTATATACGAATAAATATATATATATATATATTCATATATATATATATATGTATGTAGTATATATATTTATAGAGAGAGAGAGAGAGAAAGAGAGTGAGAGAGAAAATGACTTTCTTGGTTTTTAAAAAGCCTCATTAAGGAAACGACCTTGTAAGAAGTAACTCATGTGTGTGTGTGTGTAAAATTTTCGGTTAATTTCGGAGTTAATTTCTTTTTTTAATTCTCCAAGTTTCTTATTATTTCACAATGCCACCGGTTCATTGGCGAACATTTATCTATAGTTCATGGTCAGTTCCAGGTTCCATCGATTAAGTCATTGTGCTGTCAGTATCGCGCGCTCCAAATTCGCAAGAGGACGAGTTCTCCTCGGCAAGAAAAAGAGGACAAGACCGTCTCCACGATACCCCATCTTGTAAATAACACGAAGAGAGATTTTCCAAAAAATTGAATAATCAAGAGAAATGTAATAATACAATCAATAATATATTAATAAAAAACTTGCGTATGCGGCGATAATATTTCTCACACAATTTTCGGTGAGTAATTTATCCGTACCATTGAAACAAAATGGAGGTTGTCACTTGTGTATATTTCAACAGAAGGAGCACTGAATAGCACGAGCGATTAGGACGATATTCGTCATCGTCTGGATGATGACTGATATCCGTGTCCACTCATCAGTAACTCCGTTCATCTGTTTCATTCGTCTTGCGTTTACGTAGCTGGAGGTTTTTCAGAGCTGGGACCTGGACTCGAACCCCGTCCACTAGCAAAGCGCTCGTTCGTATCTCGATTATCGTCGAGACCTGTCGTTCTTTTCAGTGCTCCTGCAGTGGAAATGTGCAAGCGACAACCTTCTGTTTCGTTTCGTTATGAGCGTCCACCACGTCACGGCCTACCCAGTGAATTTCATTTGTGACCTTATCAGACAATTCAAATCATCATTGTGCACGATTTGCTAATGTCTGCTGCGACCAATGAGGTCTCATCATCCTACCTCAGGTCTATGAAAGATTCACGGTGCACAGCGGTGCAGGAATGATGCGCGTTTCGCATACGATCTTGATTCAGACAATCTTTAAGCATTAAAATGCATCATGTGATCGGACGAACGAGTCGCTTCTTTTCTTAGCGTCGCTTTTTTGTCGCAACTTTAGGCGTCTTTTTTTTTGCCCACCGTCCGAGAAAGGTAGGGAAAAAAGTGCCGTTGATATTTCGAAAAAATGTTTTTATCAAAATTTAAGAGTATTTGTAGCTTTACAAGAGTTATAGTGCAAGTGGATTGTGCTTGATTTTAATCTAAAGAACTCCCTGAAATATGGTTGCCTTTGGTACAGAAATGTGTGATATGTTTTAAAATGAATTATGATAACCTCATTATCGAAATAGAACACACTATGTTTAACTCCGCAGAAATGTATTGCAATGCTCAACCGGTTTCAACCTTTCCAGGTCATTATCAAGAGTAAAAGTGACTTAGACTTTTGCTCTTGATAATGACCTGGAAAAGTTGAAACAGGTTGAGTTGTTCAATATATTTCTGTGGAATTAAACCTAGTGTATGTGTTATTTCGATAATGTCGACAAAGCATCCTAGCCGACAATTGAATTTATGATAACCTCCATGAATCGTAGTAATACATTAAAATTATTAAAAGAAATGTTTCCCATTTGTACTGGTGAACTGAAATTCAGTAAAGATCGGTAGGGTTGTTTATCAAGATGAATTCTCCTACTCAAGTTTTGAAGGGGTAAGTTCATCAGGTGTCTAATTAATATTCTGTTTGCGCACAAGGGAGTCGCCAGTTTACAAGTTAAGAGGGAGGGGGGCGAAAAATTTTGTATTGATTAGAGGGAAGGAAGCAGATACTTATAATGATCTAGAAAAATTTATATGGATTAAGAAAAAACTTGTATTTAATTAATCATTTGTATTTTTAACAATATTTCTTAATATCCTTTCAACAATAATATACATATTTATTTGTAAAAACTTTTCGTAAGTACTCAATTTTTTTTCTTTTTGTTTTTTGGCCATTAATCTTCCAAGGGGAACACCTACCCACAACGAAGACCATGTTCAAGCATGACAAACCAAGCACAGTCTTAAACATTAAGGTTTGTTTGACACATGAGATTAGAGCTCACCTAAGCCCAAAGGCGCGGAGAGCGATAATCCGCACATCAGGATAATACGTGCAGATCAGTTCCTTTCCCTCGTAGATTTCCCAGAATGATCTGATACCCAGAAGAATCACTCGGATTGTGTTTCGCTGGAGTTGTGTCCAGAGACGTAACCAGGACTCGAACCCTGTTCAGTTCACTAGCAAAGTGACCCCCTACCCACTGGGTCTCCGCGACCTCTTGGAATTGACGAAATCTAACGATATCAATCGCCAGACCCAAAAGATTTAGTGTTCCAAATTCGATTCCATTTGCTTTGAGACATAGTTCAAGTTAAACACCCTCTAGTTTTTTCTATTAACCTATTCAGTTCTTCCACTTTACTGTTATAAAGTCGTAATTTTGACTTTCGAAATGCGATGTATCAATGCTCTGCCTTGGGAATCAACTGAACGCCACCGGAAACAGCTTATCTTAAAATAATTTTTTAAAAACGAAAGTCAATATGAGTGAATCGTGGGTGAACTTCTCTCGGGTTGACAACCGGGTCGAGGGCTCCATAGTGGCCGACGTTTCGACACTCGACTCGAGGGTCGCCATCAGGGCTGCTGAGCTCTCCTCAGCTGAACTCAGCAACCCTGATGACGACCCTCGAGTCGAGTGTCGAAACGTCGGCCACAATGGAGCCCTTGACCCGGTTGTCAACCCGAGAGAACTTCACCTACAACATTCGCCGGGAAAGCACCGGATCTTACTGAGTGAATCGTGATGGTGACTTCCAAGCGGGGAGAGGGTGCTTGGCTGTTGAATGTGGGGCCCGGGTTTGAGTTCCGGTGACGCCTCCGGCTTCACCCACAGGAGTTGACGCATAAGATGAGTGATGTTCCCTGGTGCTGTATCTTGTCAGAGAGCTTAACAAAAACTTCAGAGGACTCTCAACATTCCCCTCTAAGTTTCCACCCGGTGCCAATAAAAATACCATTTTCTACTTCATTTCGAATTACGTCGTTATTTTAAGCCAGTGGGGTGCTTGGAAATGTGAAGTTCTCAAGAAGGGTGCAATGAAGATAAATTCTAAAATATTTCAACTACTTTATACCGATTGAAAACAAAATACCGTTACTCAATGGCGGTCCACCTTAAAGTTTAGCGCTATAAAAAAAAGTTGAATTTAAGTTCATAAATGCTCGGTCAACTATCACTTAAAAATATGTTCTCGCACCCAGTAATTAGTCAACTAGTCTCCTCTTAAGAGTATTATACCGCTTGACGAGATATTCTCAAAGAGAAAAGTAGCAGTTAAAATACACTCCAAAGGTAAATGTAAACATTTTAATAATAACGTTTCCAAGCACCTATTATTCTATCATTTCGTGAAGGTGTATTACTAATGGAATTAAATGCAATGTGCTAATGTGTATAATTAATTGGGCATAAAAGAGAATCTTATTTGAAATTCTTTTGCATGTACGTATATATTTTCCATTACCTTCACATAATGATGTGCTTATCTCCTTCTCATTGCAAAATAATTTATTTTTCTTGTGGAATAAATTATTGCTTTGATTGGTACAGTCAAACACCTATTGACTACACGTGTAATTCATTAAAATACCTAATGAACACGAGCTGATAAATACAAAATAAGTTGAATATGAATACTGAATAAAGCTGATAAATTCTAAGTCAGAGAGATCATGCGAAATGGCATATGCCGTTGTAGTGGGATACTCGCAGCATTAGTACTAGCAGTACTGCTAATTTAGCAGTATTAGGCAGGGCATGAGAGTTCAAGCAAAATGACCATAGCCAAGCCAAGATAAACAAAATTACTACAATTATTATGTGATTTCATTGGAAAATCGTCGCGAAAACCTTCGTGGTAACTTCATGGGAGTTCAACTATATTGACAGAAAAAACTTGAAATGATAAAATAAAAACACATTTGGTTTTTTCATGAATTTTCAAACTTTCACTACAATACAAACTTTGAATTTTTCATGAAATTAAAAAAAATCTACGTTGTAACTCTACTTGAAAAACGATGGAGTACATAATAGTTGCAGTAAACATGGGACGTAAATCTCAAGAAAGAAGATTTATTAAATAAATGAAATTTTAGAGAATCTTTGATTGAAAAATACTATCTCACTATTGGTAATATGTTAAATTATTGCTTATTAACTTGAATATAATTTTATTTAAATACGTACATATTCCTTATATAACTATCACTTAGATTTTTATTTCTATTTATTAGGTCAAATGATTATTTTTTATGAAACTTATCATCGAAATACATTTTTAGGTCCGTAGAATAAATTAAAGCTAAATAAAGCAATACGAAAAGGTATAATATTTCGAAAAACTGAAGTAGTGACTATATAGAATGCGAATAAATAAGGGAATAAGACTTAACAACTCTTACTTGGTGACTATAATCGAGGTGAAACAATTACATATTACTACTATGTATTAAATATAGGAAAAGAGACACTATATTTTTTTGAAATCACAAAAGCGGTTAGCTGGAAAAAGTTATTTATTACTGCAATATTTGAAATAAGCCCGCCACTTGATAAAATCGGAAAATAGAAATACAATAATAATCCCTCCTCAGCTATTAACACTCCCGTCTCATACTTTTTTGTGACTCATACAATGCATACATTTTTTCTGGAATATTTTGAAGTGCAGTCATTACAGTTAACTTTACGAAATGAAGCATGGGTTTTTCGTCAATCCGAAAGGCTATCCTCCTCATGTTTTTGTCATTAATGTCCATGTTTCCTTCTGATTAATCACCTTGAATCAATCTTCACGCCTAACTAACTTTAAGTGCAGTATTCCATCCACCAGCAATAAATAATCCCATTAGTGCACCCAAGTAAACATATTGGGCGACGGGGGCCGGCTCTGTCATAGGACAAAATCGAGCATAAATCTGACGCGGGTCAACATGGAGGAAGAAGTTAAAAATATATAAATGCAGCGATAGAAAATGATTCGAGAATGGACTGAAGCTAAGCGCAGAGAGAGAGAGAGAGAGAGAGAGAGAGAGAGAGAGAGAGAGAGAGAGAGAGAGAGAGAGAGAGAGAGAGAGAGAGAATAGATTATCGTAAAGCAACAGAAAAACTTGATTCGACCCAGGTGATACGGTCCAACTTTTGTATTCAACTTTTACTCAAAAACGCCGTGTTTCTCCAAAAATAAGTCCAAACACGAACATTAAATCCAGCGTGAATTTTCAAGATGCTCGTATTTTAATCCGTATCCCAAATATAAGTCTTAAGTTAGGACCTTGAGTCTAAAGAACAGATTTCGACCGTCCATTGAAACACGATGGACCTAATTAATTTTAAAATGACGATACCAATTAAGTTGAATATGCTGTATTTTCTTAGCTTTTTGAGAAATAGAATTTGCTTGTTCTGGTGAGGTAGGTTTTTATCGGCCAAACAAATTAAACAAAGACGTATAAAGGTCGGTTGACACTTATCGGAAGGGGGAGGGGGGGGGGAGAAGGGATGGACGCAAGGCGAGGGGGAGGAGTCGTTGCGTTGAATATGGTTACACACTCACGCAAGCGATCGGGAGCGCTGTTTCCTTCACTTAAAAACCTCGAGCGGAACCCGGATGGTGATTAGCATTGTCCGATGCACAATAAGTTACTTAACTCATTGCGCAATGGATTTTCTTGACGGGGAGGTCTCCACAGCACACACCCATCCACGACAATGCCCGATGATTCACGGAAGAACACGAGTCACGAGTTTCTTCTCGTAGTGGTTCACGTCTATCGGAAGGGAAGGCGACGGGGAGAATAGCGAAGGGAAAATTATATATTCTCGCCACAGCTTCCCTTACAGCGGAGGCCCTCTGCTCGCTTCCACCAGGTGTGGCATGTCTCATTTAACAACATTCAGGCTATTAAACACGCCTACCTGCGATTCCGATCCCTTCGCTGCGCTTCCAAGACAGTGCCCGGATCCAAAGCGCTTCCGATAAGTGCTCAGATAAGGTGTGCTCTTGCTCGCCAGGCAGATTGGCTTCTCGTACCGTGCCAGCGCGCACAGCTGAACTCGCCCACTCACTGAACATGCGGACGAAAAGAACTCCGTAGCGATAGATCTATGCAAAGTACATGCCAACGATACAAACTATTGTTGTAATATATAACCCATGCATCAACCCTCACGCCGTTTGAACACACCCACACTAATCAAACCTAAATAGGAACATGGGACATAATATCATGAATATGAACCTATCTTTCGCCAGAGCTTTAGTAAATATAACATATCTGTAGCTCATAGACAACACATACTCTACATTATTGCCACCTTCAACAACCTTCCTTTGATGTAATGAATGACATAGGATATCGATGTACTCGGTTGTTTTGTGCTACTAAGAACTTCTACCAACTTTATCGCTCTCTAGTTACAAATACGTTGCATCTCGTCGGTTGCATTGGTACCCGATATCATTTAATAATTTTTGGATCCAAATAGCTTATACCGCTGCTGCAACTTACCGCGCCCATTGTGGCATGGTTTTGGCGTTCAGACGACCATATGGCACAATACTTTTCGTCTGTTATAGACAAAGAGTATTGTAACGAGTTTCCAAATCTGTCGCGTAATTAGTATCGGAGATGCTGACTAAATCTGACTTCTGTACGTAATTCCTAATCCTTTTGCTCCGATCAAGTAAGAAATATTGAAATATGAGCTCGACATCTTCCCAATGTGACAGACTATGGGAATTCAAATATTTAAAAAAATCACCGCATATATGATATGCTAGAGTGATTTTGAAAGAACTTTCAGCTAGTTTTTTAAAGAACGCTTCCTGAGTGAATAGTGCAAGCTGAGTTTCGCATGATCTGCCTTTGCGGAATCCATGTTGATTATTCAAGTGCAAACACTGAGAATCGAGATACTCCATAATTGAACCTACAATTATATTTCTAGTATTTTGCATGAGATGGATGTGAGAGAGATAGGTGGGTAGTTACTGGGATCCTCTTTATCGCCCTTCTTAAATACCGGCGTGACGTTAACTGTTTTCCAATCCTTAGGAACTGTATGATCGCTTAGGGATTTTCTAAATATTATTTTCGAGTAAGGAGCTATCTCTCATGCCATTATTTTATACACGAGAGCAGGAATTGGATCTGGACCTGGCGATTTATTTGGGGCGATATCTTCAAATTGGCGTTCAATGCCACGGCGGGAGATTGCATTTGGTGACATCGGTTTCGTTTACGAGACGATTGTTTCTGGCGAGTGCTTTGTGAAAACGCTTTGGAAAAAGGAGTTTGATGCGATAGCTTCCTCTAAACTGCCAGTTTTTGTGGCGAAGTTAATTTATTTCCGTTGATATTCAGTGATCGTACTGTTGGCTGGTTTCCCTGTACATTCCTGACATAGGACCAGAACGCTTTTGGATTATCGTGTAAACATTCTCCTAATATTTTACTTTTAAAATCACTTAACGCTTTACGACAAGCATTCCTTGCTCGTGCCTTTGATCGCTTGTATCGTTCAATCACTTCGTTGTTTTCCTTATAAGAATTGCCCCGGCGTGCACTCTTCATTTTCACGTGGCATTCTCTTTGTTGTGTTGGTGCTATCGCCCGATAGCACCGTGCACCTGTTATTTAAGGGAATAGGATCCACCTCCGGAGATGCCTATACCCATCGCAGCTTCACCTTCCCACCTTTTCCCCTAGAAACGACCCTCCAGTCGTCCGATTGACTCGGTGGTGTCACTTACATCGAGGGATTCCATTTTGGGTAGTTCTTTGATTACCCTAATACTCGAATACACCTAAACTTAAAAAGAGAAAGCATCAAACCAAGATGGTACAGTGCAGAAGTACGTAAAGTTTAAAACGTCAAAGAGAATGTGGAATAGACGGGGTCCTTGTTTTTACATAACCGTGCAGCGAAAGAATCTCTGGTATAGAAACAAATCCTGTAATGTACTTTGGGAAATTTCCGAGCTAATTTGTAAGATAAGGCACCCACAAAAGGTATCTTAGACCATTTTCGTTGGTTGGGCAGGGGAATCTTCAGAGCACAAGCTTTAGGAACGGCAATATTTTTTAATTTTCTACGCAAGAATTTGAGAATGAGTTCCTCTTTATAGCCATTGGACTTTGCTATCCTGACTATATTCCTCAGTTCGACCGTGAATTCACTGTGTGGTAAGGGTAAACTCACGAGCCTATGAATCGTGGAATTAAAAGCAGGTAATTTGCAAACGATGGGATGGCGGGAGTCAGCAGGGATGACAGTGCCGGTGTAACAGGACTTCCTATAAACAACAAAGCTATGTTTATTATTGTGCACTCTATCGATGGATAAGTATAAGAAAATCAACTTTCCATTGGTTTCTATTTCCATAGTGAATTGGATATTAGGATGTTGTGAATTGAGGAGCTTAAGAAAACAATTTAACTGTCTCATGCCCTATCCAACAACAGATAATGTTGTCAACCTATCTTTGCCAATAAAAAATGTTTTTGAGTAGCAGATGTTTTAAGTTAAAAAGATTGATTTACAAATTATTAAGGAAAAGTTCAGATAGTATAGGAGAAGGAGGGGAACCCATCGCAAGGCCTTCAATTTGTCGGAAAAATTTTCCATTGAATAAGAAATAGTTTTGTTTGACACATTTATAATAGAGACATGAACTCACAAGTTAATACATGATTGGTTCCGGAATTCACTAACAAATGTTTCGTGAGCTCTAATGTTTTTTGGGTGGGTACCGATGTGAACTGATCTATAATATCGAAAGAAACCGGTATGGAGTCCATCGGTAAGGAGAGTTCACTGAGTTTTTCAGCTAATTTAATGGAATTCACAATGCCGTACTTAGCGGAGAACTGAGTATAATTTTGGAGCTGTTAATTTAACTTAGATGACAATTAGTGAGTATGGGAACCTATTCCAGTCACCACAATACGTAAGGGCACTCCACCCTTGTGTATTTTTTGTAAGCCATTAAAAAAACGTTGGTAATTTTGGATTTGGAAATATTTCTAACGAAGTAATTGCTGGATGCCACAGGCCAATGCTAATATAAAGAGATGCTGTGATGTGTCTCCCTACAATCTTTTATATTTAAGACTTTGTTTTATGGCTCAGAAAAACAGCAAACGTACAGAAAATATATCGAGCAATTACGAAAGAAGCATATGCTTTAAGATAGCAAGGTCCGGTAGTAGTGAAAAAAGATGCATAATTACAATTACTACAAGCATTATCCCTGCTATATGCGTAATGATTATGTAGACATACAGGCATAAAAAGTATACCTGCATCGTCCTCTTATTCTATTACTGCATCACATATTACTCTAATCACAAGTTTATTCAAAAAAAGTTTGCAAACCAAATACAAAGGAGGAAAAAAAGGTCAAACGACAATACAATGCGTGGCTGCATACCACCGCCGGAAAATTAAAACCTATAACTATATCTAGGCATAGGCAAAACTTATATAGTGAAAAAAAAGTTAAAACACTCAATAAACACGTTTAACTGAAAACAAATTGAAAAATTAAACTTTTTTCGCGAAAATTACACTCCAGAAGACGAACGCCACAAACCGCCATTACGCTTCAGAAGACGAACATCAAAAAACGCCTCCGTATCGAGCTTGTTACTATTACTATGTTATATTAATTTCCCTCCCCCGGTGTGACGAAAACTGGCAACCCTGTTTGCCTCTCCTCCAGTGTGTGAGTGAGAGAGTAAATAAGGGGAGATAAGGTCGGGAGGGTAGTGGATAGATAGTTGTAGCTCCACCCACCTACACCGAGAAGGGCCATTTCCGTGGCTGGACTCTAGTTTGGAGATTCTCCCTGATAGAGTCCTTAGAAATGCGCGCAATAGACCACTTAGAAATGCAGTTCTCGCGAAGGCTTCACCGCGCGTCCGTTGTTATTTTGCTGACGACAGTTTCGTTCTCGTTCCAGAGAACATCTTCCAGTCGAAGTGATTTCTCAAATCATTCATTTAAGGTGTTTATTTCCATGGCCAAGAAACAATAAATAACAATAAATTAGAAGAATGATTTCTCGAACTTTGCTTTAAGGCGTTTATTGCCGAGTCAGGTTTTACAATACACATAATGCTATACATAATATAAATAAATAAATAAAATAACATATAAACAATTATAACACCATGAGATAGGTTGAGTCATTTTTAGTAATAGCTTTGTCCCTGACCAAGCACCCGCTAGAGGCCGTAGCCTCTTTGGGTTGATTTCTCGAAGTTTTGGCCGGGTATAAATAGGGTCTGTTATTGGTCAGGTGTTCCCTGATTGGCTCCCTGGGTTGGCCCCAAGGTCCTTTTTAGGGTTATAAGTCTGGTGTTGGAATAGCCTTTTCCAGGTGTTGGCGAGAGGGTAACCATCTTCCCTGTTGAAGTTGGAAGGGTATTTTGTAATCTCTACCAAATCTCCTCGTCTTCCTGTATATCACCTCCCAGTAGAGGCTGATGAAGTTCTGGCGAAGGCTTCCGCATTGTTCCATGGATTGGTGCTGCAAGGTTTTCGGTGCTCCACCGCATCCGTTGTCTTTTGCTGATGTCTGGAACGAGAACGAAACTGTCGTCAG
>WURS02452739.1:0-14097 GCA_011762765.2 Rhinocypha anisoptera
TGGCAGGCACCGCCATCTCGTGTTCAAGGTTTGACATAGAAAAAAACCGGAAAACTTATCGGAATGACTAATATATAAATTACACACCAAAATAGATTTTCATTTATTAACCCTTTCGCTCCCGAAGGAGCTATCGGGAAGTATGTGTCTCGCTGATTCAATTAACGATATAAGGCTTATCTTTTACTGATAATCTTTGGGATCGAAAGGGTTAAAACAGCAAAGGTTTTTTAGTTAGTTTGTAACTACAAAAAAAGCACCAAACCAAACGCACTTTTCTATTGTTGCATGTTGTATTTGCGGTTTTGTTTTGAGCTATGCATCTTACATCTTATATTACTTCCGGTTTGTTTTTGTTTTATTTTGTTTTGCATGGTTTTGACTATTTTGAATTTTAAGTTGCTCGTTTGCTTATGCATGCGCACTTTGACTGCACGCTACGGTACCATCCTTATCCCCCTTTTCCCCCCAAAATGCCCAATTTAACTGTTTTGTTGGACATCTTTTGTAAAATTTTAATGAAATTAAATTTTTTTTAATAAAAGGGCACATTTTTCAAATGCAATGATCAATCGAAATTTCTTCCCGAGGATTGCAAGTAAGTTTACGGGGGGAAGGAATTTAACCCTTTCGCTCCCAAAGGCGCTATCGGGACGTACGTATCCCGCTCATTCAATTAACGATATAAGGCTTATCTTTTACTGATAATCTTTGGGATCGAAAGGGTTAAAGGAGAGTTTGAAAGGTGTTAAATTGTAATGTAATTTATTTTGAATCTAGAGGGAGGTTTCTGGTCTACAAAGATGGCGTGGTCAAAGAAGAGGACCGAGAATGGTCGTTAAATCGATTCCATTTTGACAACATTGGCGCTGCTATGCTCACTCTTTGCACTGTTTCTACTTTTGAGGGATGGCCTAAGTAAGTCAATTCATTCAAGCATTTTGGGTCTAAATTAACCCTTTTTGTCCCTTTTTAACTCAATAGCCTACTTCATACGTCAATCAATTCGCACGCAGAACAGCACGGCCCGGTATACAACTACCGGCCGTATGTGGCGGTATTCTACATAATCTACATCATTGTGATCGCCTTCTTCATGGTCAACATCTTTGTTGGCTTTGTGATTGTCACCTTTCAAAACGAGGGCGAACAGGAGTACAAAAATTGCGAGTTGGATAAGAATCAAAGAAATTGTATCGAGTTTGCACTTAAGGCTCGACCTGTGAGAAGATATATTCCCAAAGGTAAGTACTGGTAGGGTTAATTTTTTTGCAACAATTTGAAAGACGCCGTATGAGAGATCTTTGGGTTTAGGTTTGGTTAAGTTTGCATAAGTTTAAACGGCGCTAGGCGCCGCCGTACGAAAGATACACTGGGTTAGGTTTGGTTAAGTTTAGGTTTGGTTAGGTTTAGGTTTAAGTTTAGGTTTAGGTTTGGTTAGGTTTAGGTTTAAGTTTAGGTTTAGGTTTAAGTTTAGGTTTAAGTTTAGGTTTAGGTTTGGTTAGGTTTAGGTTTAAGTTTATGTTTAGGTTTAGGTTTGGTTAGGTTTGCATAGGCTCAGCTAGACTTTAGTCTTGTGCCTCTTGTAAATTCTAAATTCTAAAATAACAAAAAAAACATACTGAAAGCCAACTTTTAGGGAAATTTAAGTTGGCTGATTGTGTGTGAGAGAATGAGCAAATGAGTGAGGAAAAGTAAGTGAATGAAGATGAAGAAGAGAGAGAAAGAGTGAGAGTGAGAATTAGAGTGAGTATGTGTGTAATGCAATCTAATCACATAAGTAAGAGGAATATCAATCTATTCTTTCGTGATTTCTCACTCTTTGTTTCTCTCTCTCTCTTTTTCTCGAATTCTAGAAGAAATATGGTTAGTAAATGACAAGCCCAAATCACATATGTGGTAAATTGAAGAAGAAAAATCGAGACAAGAATAATTGGCTTAACTAGATTTCCGGTTGTATTAGAGAGAGAGAGAGAGAGAGAGAGAGAGAGAGAGAGAGAGAGAAAGAAAGATCCGGATCGGTTTGGGTGTTTTTGATCTTGTCATCTATCTATCTATTTTGTTCTCTCTCTCTCTCTCTCTCTCTCTCTCTCTCTCTCTCTCTGTTTATGTCCGTTTATGTTTGTCTTATCGGTCCTGTGACCCGAACTGGCACGCACACAAGCATCACACACACGCATCTATGGATTGAGAGAGAGAGAGCGAAAGAGAGAGAGAGAGAGAGCGAAAGAGAGGGAGAGAGAGAGAGTGAGTGAAAGAGAGAGAGAGAGAGAGAGAGAGAGAGAAATTCTGCATCATGCATAAGCCTCACGTCTAATTAATTTTTTGGCCTTCTCTCTCTCTCTCTCTCTCTCTCTCTCTCTCTCTCTCTCTCTCTCTCTCTCTCTCTCTCTCTTTCTCTCTTTCTCTCGAACACGCACCAAAAGTCATGCAAGCAGCTTGGCCAAATAGAAAAAGATGGATTCGATGAATGTACACACACACACACATAAACCCACTAATTTTCTCTCTCTCTCTCTTTCACTCTCTTTCACTCTCTCTTTTTCGATTCCCAGTGGCGCAATTTGTTTGTCTAGCCAATTCGTGCACACATTCTGACACACGCATCGTTGCCAGATGGCTCTTTCTCACTTTCGCTCTCTCTCTTTCTCTTTCTCTCTCTCTCTCTCTCTCTCTCTCGCTCTCGCTCTCATCTCTATTTTGCAACAAAGTATTTTTTTGTATTTTCCGGACTTAGTTAAACATTGATACATTTTTTGCAATTATAATTTTTAGGAAGGAAAAATATTATTGGGAGGAGAGTGAGAATGGGAGAGAGAGAAAAGAGAAAGTAACAAATTTTAAAATTAGAAGCTCAATTTTGGCTTAATTTTGTTCACGTTTTTTTCAGCACGTTTCCAATACAAGGTTTGGTGGTTGGTCACCTCGCAGTACTTTGAGTATGCCATCTTTGCACTGATTCTCACCAACACCATCACACTGGCTATGAGGGTGAGTATGCCTAATTAAGCCTAAATTCAGATTCTTTTTTAAGTGACCTAAAGAAATGGCGCCACAAGTCAACCTGAAGTGGTTCTTTAGGTTTGCTCATTCTCTTACTTATTTTTCGATTGACGTGTGGCGCCATCTTGTAAGGTTATTTATAAATAGTTTATTTTTAATTATGAATGACTAATATTAACCCGTTGTTTTCCCTTTGTTTTTTTCCAAAGTATCACAATCAACCGGAAAACTACTCTTACGTGTTAAATGTGCTCAATATCATCTTTACGGCACTGTTCACCATTGAATTTGTCCTAAAACTATTCGCCTTTCGCTTCAAGGTTTGAGATCTATTTGAATTGATCAATTTTTGGAATAAATTTAACCATTTTGAAACTCACTTGGTAGAACTACTTCAGCGATCCGTGGAATTGTTTTGATTTTTTCATTGTACTCGGTAGCTTGATTGATATTGTGTTTGAGCAATTCAGTGTAAGTTGTTTTTTCAATGATTTTACTTTGAATAATGATTTTGTATTGAATTAACCCTTTGGTAGTCAAGTGAATCGAAGGTGACCAAGTCCAAGATGGTTCGACCCACCTTTCTACGCTTGTTTCGTGTGATGCGACTGGTCAAGCTGCTGAGTCGGGGCGAGGGCATTCGAACTTTGCTCTGGACTTTTCTCAAGTCCTTTCAGGTATATTACTTTGATCAAATATGCTTTTCAATTCGAGTTCTTATTCAATTCAAAACTTTGTGTTGTTTGATTCGAATTGGTATACAAATCGTATAGAAATGGTATACAAATGGTATACAAAATTGATAGCTATTTTTACAATATAAGCATTTTTAGTAATATTTTCTCCTTTTATATTAATAGCGAATATACAAAATTTGGTGGTTTTCTATGCTCTATTCTATACTATTTCATGTTCTGCCACTCGGCCATTTTGCACTGTAACAGTTAAACTAATTTTACTGTGCTTAACCGATTCAAATCCAACTTTTGTTGTTGGAATTCGAATTCATAACAGATTCGAATCTAACTTTCAATGTTGTGATTCGAATTCTTAACCGATTCGAACCAAATTTCTGTGTTAAGATTAGAATCTTATTCCGATTTGATTTGAATGTTGTGCACAATTCTTCAGATTTTTGTTTAATTTAATTTGAACTTTCGAATTTTTCCAATTCTCACTCGATTTGATTCGAATTGTTTTGCATATATCTTCGAATTATGATAACTCGAGTTTGCCGCCGTTTATTTACAAGAGGCAAATGGCGCTTTAGATCCGACCCTCTTGAAAATAAATTTAGGTTACCCTAAGGTAAAATTGATTAAAACATTTGAATGGAATCTTCCTAAAACAGGCTCTTCCATACGTTGCACTGCTCATTTTGATGCTTTTCTTCATCTACGCGGTGATTGGCATGCAAGTGTTTGGCAAGATTGCAATTGATAATGCGGATTCGAGTATCGATCGTAACAACAACTTTCAAACCTTTTTCCAAGCTATCCTCGTTCTATTTCGATCTGCTACAGGTGAAGCGTGGCAGGATATTATGATGGACTGTACCGAACACACCAAGGTCAAGTGTGATAAGAACTCGGATGATTATGGACAGAAGGATTCCTGTGGATCGATGCTCTCGATTCCATACTTTATCTCCTTCTACATTTTGTGCTCTTTCTTGATTCTCAACTTATTTGTAGCGGTTATCATGGATAACTTTGATTATCTAACACGGGACTGGTCGATTCTGGGTAAGTCAAGGTTTTCTCTGATTAAACTGATAATAACCCATTTTGGTCACAGGTCCTCATCATCTGGATGAGTTTATCCGTTTGTGGTCGGAGTACGATCCAGACGCAAAAGGACGCATCAAACATCTGGATGTGGTGACCTTATTGCGCAAGATTTCACCACCTCTTGGATTTGGGAAACTCTGCCCGCAACGGATCGCTTGCAAACGTCTCGTCTCAATGAATATGCCACTTAATTCCGATGGTACATTTTGACTTTAATCATTTTATGATGATCTGTAATTACCGCTTTTGTAAAATGCCCAGGAACGGTAATGTTCAACGCAACTTTGTTTGCCATCGTACGAACAGCACTACGAATCAAAACCGATGGTAACATCGATACAGCAAACGAAGAGTTGCGAGCGGTGATTCGTAAGATATGGAAAAGAACCAGTCCTAAGTTGCTCGATCAAGTGGTGCCACCGGCTTCCGATGATGAAGTCACTGTGGGCAAGTTCTATGCTACTTTCATGATTCAGGTAAAAAAGAAAACTTTTTTTGATTTTAAAGCCAATTCTCTTCAATCCATAGGCACTATTTCATGTTTTGATATTTTACGCACGAGAGATTTTTGAGTTTAGGTTTGGTTAGGTTTGCACAAGTTTAGGTTTGGTTAGGTTTAGGTTTAGGTTAGATTTAGGTTTGGTTAGGCTTGCATAAGTTTAGATTAGTTTAGGTTTAGGTTTTGTTAGGTTTGCATAAGTTTAGGCGCCGCCATACGTGAGATTTACTGGTTCAGGTAGGGATCGCAGGCAAAGTCAACCCTGTGTATTTACATAGGAGAGTTATGGAAAGTTTCTTTGCTAAAAATCACTACCAAAGTAACGTTTTTCTAGAAACTTTTATTTAGGGTTGGCTTTTTCTGCGATCTCTAGTTTAGGCATGTAAGATTGATTGAGTTAGGTTTATTTAGGTGTAGGGTTCTAGGCTAGGCTGTAATAACAACTTAAAATTTGGTTATAACTCATTTTTGCTATTGAACTTAACTTTAAGGACTACTTCCGACGGTTCAAGAAGAAGAAACAGGAACGAGAACGAGCGAACCAGAGTCAAGAGGAAGCCACCGTCTCACTACAAGCAGGTTTAAGATCGCTGCACGAGTTTGGCCCACAAATCCGCCGGGCGATCTCGGGAAATCTGGACGAGGACAACTTTGAACATGGACCCGACTGGGAACCGATGCACCGCAGGAATCATACACTGTTTGGCAGGGATTTGTTTGGTCCCTCACAAATGGTTCGCCTCAAGAGAGCACCCACTACTTTTCATGCTGGCGATGGCAAAGATCAAGATGCTTTTCTCATTTCCGCAGGTAAGGTGTCACCTTGAATGGGAATGTTGATAATAAGCACCACTCACAAGTAAACCAAGCAAACCTGTAACCTCGACTTTTAGATTCTTTGGAAGAAAGAGAGAGAATAGACAAACTTTAAAATGTATGAGTGTGTGAGGGCCAATTAGATTTGAGAAGACCCCTACTTCTCTCTCTTTCTCTCTCTTTTCTTAATCCCAATTATATGATGATAAACACACAAACTCAATTGCAAAAAGACAGAGAGAGAGAGAGAGAGAGAGAGAGCTTTAAGTGTCATCTCATAGTGTGTTTTGTCATCTCTTTCCCTCTTTTTTGTCGTATCCTTCTTTGAGAGTGACTCTCATTCGTCTAATTGTCGCCCGGCACAATTAGAGAGTGTAAAGAGATTTTTCTGTCGGGCTCTTAGGAGAAGAGATTTTGGGCTAAGACTTAAGGCATCTTCATTGATCTCATTGACTTCAATATAGATCACCAAAGTCAAAGCTCAAAATCTGCCCTCTTAAAAGCCTCAGAAAAATTCGTTAACACTTTAAAGTCTAGTGATATAAAAAGAGTAGTTTAAGAGATAAATCATTACAAACTCAACTCAATAGTAGATTGTATATAAATATTTCTTTTTCTTCAACAGGTCCTTTTGATAACAAACAAAATGGTCGTCTTCATGAAAGGTAGGTTGTGTAGTGATTCAAATCTTTTTTCCTCTGTTTTTGTTCGAGTTTCCTTTGCATGTTGTCATTTTGCTTTTTGTTGACATTTTCACGTTTTGTTCTTTTTGACGTTGATTATGATTTTTTGGAACTTTGGCTTTTCCACGCCTAACCAACTAACCAAATTGCTTTTATCCTGTTTTGGCTTCACTATTCTCACACCTCGGCAAACTTGCTTCTTTGGGTTTCACCTAACCGAACCACTCTAACCTCTACAACAACAACAACACTACACAAGCATTGAGATGAATGAATATGCATTGCAAGTGCCACTGTGCTATCGGCATCAAGTTCCGGTTTCGGTTACAAGTTGTACTACGGTGTACAATGCCAGTGTTCATAATCGTCGCCACCATTCATCTCAATACCAGTGTTCGATGCCGGTTGTACCGGAAGTGGTCGTTCCACCGCCACGTCTACTTCCGGTTTTGAACCTTGGTCGAGTCTCACCACGTTCATCATATAATTCACCAGTGATGCTTAGTCCTACGTGGCTTATTCCACCGCCGGATGGCTTTCAAAATGAAATGTCAACTTCCGGTGGCGTTGGTTTTCTATCCACACAACAGCCCTTTCAAAGTGGCACATTTTCACCACCTACCAGACCGGAAGTGTATCAAATTACTACCTCAGCGGTGATCGAACCTCCCATGGAATCACTGATCCAGTCTGCAAGTCGATGGTAAAACTCAGACGTAAACTTGAAACGCGCTGCGCATGCGCATGGCCTTTTATATTTTAAGTTTTGGAATTACGTTTTTGTTCCGGGATTGCTTATATCAAAATATGGTGTATGGATTTGTGTTGGTATATATGGCATGACTTTAATTGTATGAATGAATGTTTGGGTGTTGTTTTCTCTGTGATGATTCCAAACCGGAAGTATAACATCTTTACTACTCTACCTGTACTCTTGCTCTAGCCGAGTGGACGAAGTACCCAGATTAGTGTTGCCGGAAGGTGACGATCTGGACGAGGATGATGATCAAACGGATGGTGATGTGATTGAGCGTAAAGGCTCTACCGGAAATGGCTTCTCCTTTCGTCGACGTTTATCGGGCTGTTTCCGCAAGCAACACTCTAGTGGTCCAAGTGAGACTCACCGAGAAGGTGTGCGGTGTAACGAGGGTGACAAAGACAAAGACAATTGGTACCATAGAGCTTCCAAGTTGATCCGTCAACGCTCGGCAAGTGAGGAACGTAAAGTGAAACCTTCTTCCTCTTCTTCTTGTTACGTACACTATGAAGCGAACAAATCACCGAGCAGTGTTTCCGTTGGTCAATCACCGATATCGTCGGCGGCTCGCTTCCTTAGCCCACAGGTTCCCGTGTCCCAAACCTCCCTATCCGCGGTGGCAAGCTACCACTACTACTACCCGACCCAGCAGAGTCATTCGGACAGTAACCTAAATACACTAATTGCTAGGCCCCCGGTACGTGGACAGACCAGCCACTCGGGTCCGGTTGTGGTGGGCAGTGCCGAGAGTCTGGTCAATCGGGTCCTCCTCGAACAGGGACTTGGCAAGTATCTCGACAAGAGAGTCGTCACCGTCGCCAAGAAGGAACTCGCTGAAGTGTGCAATTTGACACAGGAAGGTAAGACTGTTCTATTGTATTCATCAATTATAGGCTTGTGGTCTCTCTCTCTCTCTTTCTCTCTCTAACTTTCTCTCTCAATCATTCTCTCTCTCTCTTTCCTTATCTCTGTGGTTTTCTATGTTCTATGTTCTGTGATTTTTTGGTATTCTGCTTTCCACGTTTTTGTACTGTGAGAGTTACGCTACTTTCACAGGGCTTAATCGATTCGAATCTTTAACCGATTCGAATCGAACTTTCACTGTGTTATGATTTGAATTATTAACCGATTTGATTTGTATTTTTTGAATAAATCTTCAAATTCTCTATCAATTCGATTCGGAATTTGAATTTTTTTTTGTATAACCCTTCGAATTAACTCGAGTTTGATCTCGGCGACTTTTCCGGCTTTATTAGCTTTCTAGAGGAAACCCATGGAAATCTTTGGAAATTTATTAAACTCAACAATTTTTATTTTTATTCTATATATATAGATATAAAGTTCTCACACTTTCAATTTTGTTTTGCAGAACTCGATCAAGCGGCACACGTTCTTCTGAATCAACAAAAGGCAAATCCCGAATCTCGCAAAGGCTGAAATCAAAGTTGAAATATTCAAAAATTTTCGTAACCTTTTAAGCTTCAATTAAGTCATCACGTGACTTGACTTGTTTAAGCTAAAAATTGGATCTTTGGAAACGACGACAATCAACAACTGATGATGATGATGATGATTATGATTTGGATATATTGGATTGAATTTTTATTGTGAATTGGAATATTCTGCAACTTTTGGATCCCTTTTCACTTTCCTTCTGTGTTTCACTCATTGGTTGTTAATGTTGTCCAACTCAATATATACTGTGAAATATTCTGTGATACCAGTCACAAGAATAGGACAGAAATGTAAATTATCAAGCCCTAGAACTCTCTCTTGCAACAATGTTCAGAACAAACAGTTCAAACTGGAACAAATCTAGATCAAAACACTATATTCACAAATGACGTTATCTCGTATTCTATATATTCTCTCTCTATATATATACATTAGAATCTAAGGTTTATTCAAATATTACCTTATTTTATTTCTTTGTATACTTTTTGTCAGTCAGCATTCATTTCCTTCTCTCATTTTGACACTAACCTAACTTAAACTCTCTCACTCTCTCTCTCTCTCTCTCACTTTCAGAGAGCTTAATTGTTTCTCTGTTGTCTTGTTTATGGCCTTCTTTTTCTTATTTTTCATTGCTGCCATTTTCTCTCATTTGTTTCTTATATCTTTTCTCTCCCTTTCTCTCTTTTTCCCCGTGCCTTTCCTTCTCTTTCTCTGAGTGTCACTTTCTCTCTCTCTCTCTCTCTCTCTCTCTTTCTCTTTTCTTACCTAACTATTGCCATTTGCCTCTCTTTCTCTTTCTTTCACTCCAATTTGTTAACCCTTTCCTACCCTACCACAAATGCCCCTGGTTCCATGGAAACTTTCCATATAAACTTCTTTTATCCTTTCTCTGGAATTTTCTCACTCTTTATATAAACTTCTATATATATCTATACACTTTTATTATTATCAAATTTTTGTGTTTTCTTTATATATATAAATATATTGTTATTGTCTTTGTTTTTTTGCCACGGTTTCACTCTCTCTCTCTTGATATATAACAACATTTCTCTCTACTCAAACACTCACTCTATTATATTTTCTTCTATATAAATTATATAATATATATATATATATATGCAAGTTATATATTTACACAATTGTTATACACAATTATATTATTATCTATATATTTTACCACATGTCTTATCATTTTATCTCATATATTCTATAAATTATAATTTATATTCTATTCTATATAATCTATAACTAATAAATCTTTCTATTCTATATAATCTATAACTAATCAATTTATTCTATATAATCTATATAACTAATATAAATCACTGATATTTTTAAGCAAAACTTCATTTTACTATTGTCTAACTACTTTATTTTACTTTTCGTAATAGACTTTGTTTGTTGTTATCGTTTTCAGCCACATTTTTCTACCACTAGCATTAAAGACAAAAATAGGTAAGGTTTTTTAACTCATTGAGTTTGGGTTTTGAAAAAAAACCACTCATAAACCTAACATTCGTTTTGGCAAAACTATTTCTACTATATAAAGCACACTTTGAAACGAGTTGAGTAGAAATAGCTTTATTGTTTTGCTTCACAGTGGCTTGGTTTTCGCTCACAGTGTGATTCTGTCCAATGGATTCGCTAGTGAACCAAATTATTTTGATTTGTGATTTATTATTTCATCGATTCACCGATTCTGCCAATAAACGATTGTAACGTAAGTATAAACGCAATTATTGCAATGCATTATTTACAATTGATTATTTATTTAATTAGAATTGGACTCGTTTCAAACTAGTTATTTATCTAGAAGCAATCAAAATATACGTTTATTGTATCAACACAGAATGCAAGTGGAGATTCTTAATTTGAATTTACTGCCATCACACTTTGAAACTTGCCTCTCAATCGACTCTAACTACTGACTTGAACCAAATTTGGATACGATTATTTTTTATATATGATCAGATTTGAAGGATTCCAATTTACTCTGCATACGCTTATTGCTATTGCATCATCATTCAGATTTTTTGATATTCGAAAACACTGCCGACTCCACGGACAATTCAATTGCAAAGAAGCCAAGGACGAGTTATCAGTAACACCACTCAAGTTAGAGCTTTATTTATTTACCCATTATTAATTGATCTGATTTATTTTGTTTTTATTTACACACCAAAAAATTAGAATTTGTGATTTCCCGAATTTAAAATTTGCAAAATCACAAATTTAAAATTTGCAAAATTACAAATTTAAAATTTGCAAAATTACAAATTTAAAATTCGTTAAAATTATTCAATATACTAATTCGTGATTTTTCGAATTTACAATTTGTAAAATCGAGAATTTGTAAATTAATAACTTTCATGAATTTACAATTCGCAAAATCGCGGTGGTACTTTGAAATTCGCCAATTCTTATTTTTTTACTGTGTATTGTGGCTCAATAGTGTGCAATATGTCATCTGTGTGAAACCCTTATCACACGAGATGGTGAGTGTTTGTTGTGTGTGTGATAAACGCGCACGTGACTCATGAGAGCGTCACTCGACACTGCTTGCCACCTCATCACACCATCATCGCTACTTCACTAACTCTCTGTCCTTTGTTCACATTTTAGTTGTGGTGCATTTGTGAAGCACACTGGACAAGGTGTCTATGGATCAAAATTCTCTGCTCACAAGCCGTTCTCTACCTTATATTCAACTGCTTCTCGTTTCTCTCTCTCTGGATAATCTCGCTCTGGTCAAAAGCTAAGTAAACTTGTTTGTTGTATAACTTGATCAGTTTACTTCTAAACTGTGAGAGTTGCAAGCTACTTCCACTGTGCTTAACTGATTCAAATTAAACTTTCGTTGTGATTGGAATTTGTTACTGATTCTAATTTAGCTTTTACTGTTGTGATTCGAATCCTTAACCGATTTGAATGTAACTTTCTGTGTTATGATTAGAATTTTATTCCGATTCGGTTTGAATTTTGTGTACAAATTTTTGAATTCTCCAATTTGATTCGGAATTCGAACTTTTTCAATTCTCGCTCGATTTGATTTGATTTTTTTGCATAACGTTTCGAATTAACTTGAGTTTGACCTGGCCATATTTTTATCAGCTTTTTTGAGAAAATCTATAAACAATAAATATTCCAAGTGTCTTCTTTCTTAGTATGTTTATCATTGCTATAATTCACGGTAAACTAGGTAAACCACGTGTTTTTACATATAGAAGAATTTGTTTTTGTTGTTGCTAATTTTAAAGTAAGCAAATTTTTTATTATATTATCGCTAGATTCTCCTATATATTTATAAATAATAAGGTCGTGGTTTTCTATGTCTTATTTTTAATGTTCAGTCATTTTTTTTGGTATTCTACTCACGACTTTGTACAGTGAGAGTTGCGCTACTTCCACTGTGCTTAACCGATTCGAATGTAACTTTCAATGTTGTGATTAGAATTCTTAACCGATTCGAATCTAACTTTTAATGTTATGATTCCAATTTTATTTCTATTCAGTTAGAATTTTGTGCATAAATCTTCGAATTCTCCGTCAATTTGATTTACGGAATTCGAAATTTGCCAATTCTCGCTCGATTTAATTCGTATTTTTTGCATAACCCTTCGAATTAAATCGAGTTTGACCTCGGCGACTCTGCCGCCAAGTAATTTAGAGTAAACTAGGTCACAAAGTCAAAACAACTATATCAGTAACTTTTTTAGAATCGAGAAACTTTCTTTTAGAGTTACTTAGTTCACTATTCCATTTGTGATTCTGTTCAACTGTGTAAACTTTTGTTAACTCGGTTTTATATTGTGTGTTTTGTTGTCTCATTTTTTTTATTAGATTTATTATGGACACGGACAACGTTGTTTCGAAACTGGCCACCTATCTCAACCAAAGCTGATTGCGGAAGTGATTACGATCGAAGCTCCCTGCGGATTTTAATGGAGCCAGTTTGAAAGGGTTATCTTTGCTGCAAGGGCTCTTTGGAACCGGAAGTCACACCTAGCAAAGCGAAGGCGCTGATTGACAAGTTCCTTGAAATCTCGGTTCCTGATTCTTCAAATGGAAAAAAATTTATTATTTTTTTATTGTTGTTTAAGACTTTTGTAATTTGACCCACTTTTAAGCTTGTTATATCTTTTCACACACACTTTGTAATTTGTTTATTTGTTTCATTGTGCCTGCGTGCACGTCATTCTTTTTTTCTCGATTTTCTTCTTTGTTTTTTGTTGTATGGTTTATTATTATCCAAGTTTTATTCCGAAAGGGAGAGAGAAAGTGAGAAAGAGAAAGAATCTATCTAGGCTTAGATCATCTTGGATTGGAAAAAATTTAGGATTTTAAAAATTAGGGGAGAGAGAGATTCATAGAGAAAGACAGATTCAGAGAGAGTGAGAGAGAGAGAAAAAATTCAGGGAGAAAGAGACAGATTCAAAGAGAGAAAGAAAATTCTATGAGGAAGAGACAGGTTCAGAGAGAGAGAGAGTTGCAGACAGTGGGAGAGTTAGTCGAAGAGACAGTGAGAGAGGGGAGGGTGAGTAGGAAAAGAGGGGTGTAAGGACTGTTCGAGGATATTTTATATGTAAATCGATATAATAAAATTGTTCAATATTTACTAACTAAATGGTCAATATATCAGTTCAAAATCTGACCACTAGATGGCGCTGTTACGGGGGTTATCTAAGTTTCACGAATTATCTACTAAATATATAACTATATAATTATCTACGATAGTAGATATTAAGTATCTAAAAATTACTAATTATCTACGGTAATACTGAAGTATCTAAGTATCTATAATTACGCAAATAAGTATCTTTAATTACGATAGTAGATAATTATCTACTGAATTATCTACGGTAATATTCAAGTATCTAAATATCACTAATTACGATAGTATCTAATTATCTACGCAAGTATCTATTAAGTATCTAAATTATCTACGCAAGTATCTAAGTATCACTGTAAGTATGTAGTGTCATAGTGCAATTCCATACACACTCCACACTTTCCAACGCACTCCACACTTTCCAACGCACTCCACACTTTCCAACGCACTCCACACTTTCCAACGCACTCCACACTTTCCAACGC
>WURS02452749.1:0-14097 GCA_011762765.2 Rhinocypha anisoptera
GGTGGGGGGAGACCTGACCGCGCTCACTCTGGTAGAGACGGGGGAGTTTATCCATCTCCATGGCGACCTCCACGCGCGGTGTCCCGCTTCGTTGCAGAACTTCGCTCAGGTTGTCGGGATGTGGTATGGAGGAAAGTGTGGGCGGGGATAACTGGCCGCACAGGCGAGAGATGCTGAAAGGGGAAAGGCTGGGTGTTTTGGAGGCGGAGTTAAGTCAAGTGGCAGTGCTCGTCTTTACCCACGAGTGCGGGCTCCAATGTCCGTTGCAACCTTGAGAAAAATACTTCGCCTAAGCGATGTTTTGTGAGTGCAGCTAGAAGCCATAGCAGTCAATCCAACGAAAAGCTGTGAGGGAGAGTGGCTTACCTTTCAGCATTCCTTACTGGGGCTGTGATTACTGGCAAGGTAGCTTCAATTTGAACTACTATTCTCTCTTCAACTAAAAAGAATTAATATTAAAACTGACCGGCCTTCATAAAATTTTACCTTCCGCCACACATTCATTTGTTTCTTCAAATACCTTTCTATAGAAACAGGAATAACAAATAGCTTCTTATAGAACTCGTGGCAATTATAGAAATCAATAACTGATGTGATATGAAAGTAAATTTTAAATTCAAAGCAAAAAAGTAAATATTCATGCCATACCTCCCTGAAATGATCATGTTTCTCTATATAACCTTCCGATTGCAAGTGAATGCTTTATGGTGACGTAAAAATCTCCAATACATGCTTAGTTAAAAAAATGAGTGAATCCTCAGGCTGAGAAAATAGGTATATGGGGTTCGAAACACTTCTAGCAAAAATAAACTTATGTAAATTTCAATTTTCTGTCTTAAAAACGAGATCATGCGGGACTTTAGTCAGGTTAAAATGCCATTTTATTTCCCAGTGGTTTTATAAAGTGCATTAATTTGAGGGGTGGATCCCGCAAACTGAAAATCCCTGATAAAGGTGAAATAAGAAGAGACTGACATCTCGTGGGAGACGTCAACCCTCCTTTGTATAATTGGAGTCATGGACCAAGTGATCATTATAAAGACACATACCCACACCGGGGGGAAGCTAGTTTTGGCAATAAGTATTCTATTTAAAAAGACATGTGTTTGATCCCTTTCGTTAAAGAAGGGTTAAATACAAAAAGTATGAAACTTATAAATAAAAAAAGTAGATGTGTGGCGAAAGTATATAAAAGAAAATTTACTGAAATCGTAATCATAGTGTTGTATAACCACCTCTAAAAAAGACATTTATATAATATATTTGGGGACAAAAAAATACATCATGTTAATGATGATATATTGGTGGAGGGATTTAAGAAGAAACAAACTTCAGAGCGATCACAATTTATTCATAGTAAAAGACCAACATAAATTAAAAGGTTTAGGCGGAAAATGGAGGGCTTAGGCTGCCTAGGATTAGCGAGCTGGAATAAAGGGTTGCCGGGTCGAGCCTTTAAGAAAAGAGTAATTTTTCGATTTAAAAGAAGTGATTTTTTTAAATTTTGTGCTCAGGACAACGAGAAAAACAGCTCGTACAACGAAATCGCCGGAGCAAGGCATCAGTTTCACCAAAAAACACTGCGGAGCCAAGCTAAGACGATCGGTCCGGTTTTAACTGCTATAGCTGAGGGTTAGCAGTGCTAGAGCTCAGCTGAAGATAGTAAAGTTAATGGTATCGGCCGCAGCATTGCGATGTAAAAGGAAACGGGAAACTTACACATTAACATCAACAGAAAGTGCAGCCTTATATGTATATGAAGCCACTCACATATTTGAAGTGATAGCATTCCTCCGGGGTTAAGTATTCCAGAAATAAAATAGTCCCCCAATCGAATCTCCGGGTTGAAACTACTGGGAATAGTATAATACTCAAAGTTGTAGATTTAGGATAGTAACATAGAACGTAAGGTCCATTGGGTTGAGTAGTATGATTAAAAATGAGAAGATAGAGATGACCAGACTGGGGTAAGACATCTTAGAAGTTTGTGAAATCAAATGGGCTGTAACTTTCGACCTCCGGAGCAACGGGTGCAGGATAACATACTCGGGAGACTAACAGAAGATAGGAGTGGGCATCAAACTCAGTAAGTAATGAGAAAGTAGAGTGACCTACTGCTGGAAATGCAACGAGATGATCCTGATGGTGAGTCCAGAAAGAGAACCGACGGACACAGCGACCGTTTAAGTGTACATGCCAATATCCAGTCCAGATACGATAGAGAAATATGTGAACAAGTGGAAGAAAGTCTCATTAAAGTTAAATGAAATGAAAGGCATTATAAAAATACCAAATTCATACGCGATCGTAGTGAGCGAATGCAAAGACAGATGGACAGGAGAGTTGGAGAGGGCAATGATGGTCAAGCATCGAGCATTTCGAAATCGGAAGGCGAAATGATAAAGGAGAGACATTAATAGAATTCTGCAACGAGAAGAAAATGATGAGTGAAAACACAGGAATGAAATAGCATTAGGCAACACAGACGCAAAAAATACACAAGGAAGATGTACATTGATACCAGATAACATATCGACCATATCATCCTCAGGCAGTTGTATAATAACTTAGTAAAACAGTGCAAAGGTTATGTATGTATATATGTATGTATATATTTATATATATATAATCACGTTGAAAAGGTTCACAATGTGAATAATATTGGTTCGAACACTAGTGGAACGTACAGACACACAGGACACAAAAAGAAAAAACTCACAGTGGTGAAGAATTTTCGGTGGCACCACCACCTTCCTCCGTTCAGGAGAGAATATATATATATATATACACACACATACATACTAACCACTTCATTAATGTGAGGTCACGTGTTCTGAGTTTAGAGACGAGGAAAGATTTTTTCCTATTGGCCCCTGTCGTCTTCGCCTTCAATTGCACGGAAAACGTCGAACCTCCCCTAAAATCCGATTAATCTCGGCGAAGAGGCTTCCTCTCCTTAACGGCGTTGCTGCAGAGGAGAGGAGGCTTCGCCGAGTACGTGCCGAACATGCTAAGGACCGAGGCGTTGCGGGGGGAAGGATTTTGCTCTCCTCGAGCGGGGGATGTCGTTTTGGCCGAAGCGGGGGTGTTGAGGGAGCGGGAAGGGGAGGTCGGGGGGGGCGGGGAGTGTGTAAGGGTTGAGCTATGCGTGCGCAGAATATTCCACCGAGTGAAATGGTCGGAAACGATAGTCTTTTGACTCGGATTAAATATGAAAAATATCGCGGCACACGTTTCGTAAATGTCGGGACGTGGCGGCGTCACGTTTTCCTGTCCCTTTAAAGCCCCTTCCCGTCTCCCGTTTCACGCTCTCACGCACTCGTGGAAAACTTGCTCTCCGGTCCGTTGTATGCGCCGCAGCCATTCACTAGTGCTTCTCATCTGCGTAAATCCATACTAAGACCCCGAACGTGCTTGGTTACAAGAACCATTAGGTAGTACCCACACTAAATCCCTAATAGAACATCTTAAAACTTAGTAGATGCCACTGAGCCGATACTAAACTTTCTGAAGTGCTAAGGCGAATAAAGCTCGCGCAAATGAAACCCCTCGGGAAATGTATTCACGAGATTCTGGTTGGTGGAAGAGAGAGAGAGAGATCCTATGGGTATGAATGCGGCCGTGCCACTTTGTTACGAAACCCAGTCGAAGCTGCGGTTAATCTACAATGTTTTTCAACCCGCTATTTTACCTTCTTTGAGAACTACGAACAGACGCATGAAAGCGTCGTAAAACATAGTTGCCCCAGGCTTAACAAGAAGGAATAATTAACTTCGACTATTCGAATGTAATTCTCTCACGGATATGATGTGAATTTTAAATTGTAGGAAGTGTCGAGGTCGAATTCGATGACGCCCTTGGTATAATCGGTCCAATGTGAATGGCGTTTAGACTTTATGTTGTCGTTTTATTCTAGATTGAATTGTCACGTCCAGAAGCCAACGTTGCCTACTGAAATCGGAGCTCAATGCGGGTCGTAGTTAACGCCAACTTTAGCGTCGTCACGATTTGCGGAATGCTTTCTATGAATACATACGTGAAGGCTGTATTCCACTATATGATTTCAATCGTTTAGATTGCTTCCAATCGCTCCGACTCACGACGATTGATGAGTTCCAATACAGGATTGCAATCCCCTCGATTGGAGCGAATATTTTTTTAACTACGTCTAAAAACAAACTTTTGTGTCGCTTTTGGCTGGAAAAAACGTACACCTGTGCCCGCAAAGAAATCGTGAAACCTGATTGGCTCGTGCGCCCATAGAGTTATAATAATTCTGTGCTTGCGCAGAATTATTATAACTCTATGGGGACCTTGGGGACAATCTGAATCCCATCCTTTCCACCAATTTCACTGTCCGATTATTCGGTGAGATTGTAATCGTGTAGTGGAATGCGGCCGCTGTGCGTAAGCGAGAGTACGCAGTCGAAATCAATCGTCGGAAAAAAATATTCGGCTGAACTGCAGTACTTAGCTGGTGTTGGTCAAAAGGTGGCTGAACTGGCCCAGTCTATTCGTGGTTTGGTTTTCACTTCAATCGTGTGATTCTTCGCGAAAAGATGGGGACCTTTGGGTCACCCTCCCCCCGCCCCCCCTTCACACCAGCGAACCAAGAATATTTTTCTTGTGTTATGGAGCCTATCGATCCTTCCAAAGTGCAGCGTTATGGTTCGCCTCCCTTTTTTGTTGTCGTCGGATAGGTTCAGTGACCTGCGGTTAAAGAACTGCATCAGGGCCTTTAAAGGCTATATAAGTTTAAAAAGACCCCGCTGAAACCTCTCAGTCTCGCTTTTTAAAGCCGTGGGAACTGGGAAGGAAATCTGTGGATGTCGTGTAGTTCATAGCTTTTTTGAGTGTCTCTTACGTGCGTACTTGCAACTTGCCCACAGGCGAATGATTTATTCATTTTAATGAATGAAATTTGGAAAATAATGTTCCGGGATAATTCGGAAAATAACTATTTGGGGTAATCGGTATTTTTGCTTTAAGTATTACATTTTATTGATTTTCGATCGCCTATGGGCATGCATTGACGTAATAATAATTCGTTTAGATGGGTAAGTGATAGGAGTGGTCCTTGTTTTTCGAAAAATGAATTTTTCTCACGACGTTTCCCAAGTTTGTTCCACTTAACTAAGCAAGTATTTCGTGCAAAACCCGTTACCTTTTAGTATCTGAAATGCCCGGAGCAGATCATGTGAAATGAATCAGGGATGTAATAGCTTTCGAAACTTAATGTTAACTGATTCTTTATGGCAGAGAATGTAGCAATTAACCTGGCGCCTTCCTAATATCTTTTTTTCGTCCACTTGCAGCATGTTGTTTCTTTACTAAAATGCACAAAGGAATGAAGTTTCTTTGATATTTTATTCCAAATTGAGACCAGTTAAATTTAATTGTTCCAATGGAATCCTTGTTTAGATGGACCCGAATTTTCCCTTTGATTGATATCGCTGTGGTGATTTAAGTCGCGTCGTTTGGAATATTTTTGGGCATATCTCGGCACCTTAATCGGAATCGTATTTATTTCGTTCCATTGCGTTTTTTTATTTCACGTAGACAAGAAAATTTATGCATCAAATATGGACTGATGATTATTTATGAGGCATTTTCATCAGTCTCTTCCAATGTGGAATCCACGTAAACTTGAATAAGAACTCGTAACATGCCTAAACGGGATTGTTATCCCGACTGTGATTAAACGTCATTTAAACGTCAATGTAAGGGTGCATTTGTCCGCATTTGTCGTAAAGATACGTGCTGAGGCGACCTGTCGAATATGCCAAGCGTGTTTACCTAGGTGGTATGTAGAGTAAAAGTTGCTTGGGGCAAAAATAAAAGGGGAGAGAGAATTGGAACAGTATCAGATGTCAAGTCTGAGTTTGTCTCGTTCCAATTCTCTCTCCCTGTCTCCCCATTGCTTGAGGAGCGATTGGGAATCTCTAAATTGTTCGGGGTTCCCTTATTACCCCCGTATTCTTTTAAAAAAATTTTAATTTTACATTTTCTTGTCTTTCATTATTACATATTTTTTTTTATTTTTGTTTTATACAGTTTGCTCTTTTGATCTTAACATTACATTGGTAGGTACTTTTTGAATTACATATTCTGAGTTAAGCTTTACAAATGTGATATTTTCTTCTTTCTTCTCTTCTTTCTTGCTGTACAAAAATTGTAATTTTCTTCCTAGTGACTTCTTCATTCTTATTTACTTTTCTAGTCCTCTTAATTTATCTCTTCTTTCTTTCTTAACGATTTTACATCTTTATTTCCTACTTGTTTATTTTTGGGTTTATCCTTCTTCGTGGTATACCGGCGTATCGTGCACTATTGTAACTAGTATGTATTCTGTCTGTATGCTGTGTTTCCATAGCAACTCTCCAATCTTTTCTAAATTGATGTTTTCTTCCTTCATTATTTCTTTAAGGGAAATTCTTTCCTTTTCATATTTTTTGCAGTCTACATAGAAGTCTGTGCTCTGAGGTATGTTCCCCGTTGCCACAGTCGCAGTTTCCGTCGTTTTCCTTTCCTATATTCCTTAGGTATTAAAATAAAACCTCACTTCACACCTTCCCACCGTCGTACAAAAGAGAGCCCGAAGGTGGTCTCAAGGATTCCCCCGTTCAAAAGTGCAGCCGTTGACCCGGCGATTCCGGGTCGTTGTCTTCAGGACGATCGCCAGAAATCAGGAACGGGCTGCAGTGCAATCGAGAAAATTAACGGCCGCCAATCGTTCAAACGAGGGTCACCACTTTCGTTTCCCCTCGCGTGGTGACGGGAGAGGTTGGGCGCCCCGACCGCTTCTCTTCCGTGTCCCGTGTCGTCTTTTAAAGATCGGGATTGTAACAACGGAAGCGCGACCGTGGAGGAAACGGTCGAAAAGTTAGTGAAAGGGAGAATGTTATGAGGTGAAAGCTTTGTATGTGTGTGTGTGTGTGTGTGCTGCGACTCGTCAAGATGTAAAAAGAAAAAAAAATTCATACCCGGGTCGAAAAAAAAAAATAAGACTTGGGACCGTTCGGCTCCCGCCAGCGTCACGCCACCAGCGGTTCGACTGAAGAGAAAAAGAAATGAGTTGAGAATTTCGAGAACAAAAGGAGATCCCGGATTTTGGCGACAAATTTCTTCCTCTCGTTTTAGCCTGGGAATGTTTCTTAAACGCGGTCACTCGCACACACGAACTCACGGAAAAAGATATTTTTCCGGACCCGGGAGAAGTGCTCTTCACGCTTGGCCTGGGGAAAGTGAATACTTTAGCCGCCTTCGGTGAACGCGGATTGCTACTTGGAAGCGGTTTTAGTTTTTTTTTTGCGTGGACTCCGCCGTCGAAACCGCCAACCGACGGGCGTGTGTCATTGAGTTCGACTGGCGTCCTCAGGAGTCATACGTGCATTTACTATTGCACTTATGTGCAAGGATTTAGTTTTGTTTTTTACTTTAGCGGAAGCGATGTTCTTGTCGGAGAAGCCAAACCTTATGCCGTCTCCATTTTCGGTTCAAACGAAGGAGACGTAATTTTAAAATATTTTAATTTTGTATTAAAGAAACAAGCTCAGGTTGTGGTTTTCATTTTGTGATTTTTTCAGTTCACAGAACACATGGCGTTACCGTGGAGGGAGAAATCTTAATCTACATATGTATATAGTTTCCTATTGTCAACGTTCGACGCCGATAATAGGTACTTTTTTGAGACTAGAATAGTGTCATATCGATTTTGTTACGTCATTTCTTACGAAATGCAGTTGCGATGCGGATTGGATGTTCGTAATTTAACCTAATTGCGGACTCCATGCAGCTCGCGCGTTACTAATAACGGCGACTATCCCTCATCCTTCCGTTCTGAAGCAACTGTTTCATAAAACACTCCCCACGCGGATTGATCCTGTTGCTATTCAACTGGCGCAATAATCACGTTATAATATTCGTGAATATAATATTATGTTTTCGGCATACAAGTATTGATATTCGGTAGTACGAGGCTCGTATATTCATACTTTGTGGTCCACACCTTAGCGTTATTGTTATGACTAAAATTTGGCCATGGTCTGGATTTTCGTGGATTCTGATTGGAACAAGTTGATTCAAATTGGCTCGGAGATTGTCCTTTGCACGAAAGGAGCTCTTCCTGGAATTACCGTTTCAAAACCGAGTCCGAGCATACTTTCTTTGGGATTCGTGAGAGAGTATTATTAAAAAAATACCGGGACATTCCTCCGACCCTAATGACACGCTGCACCACACTCAACGTTGGGAAGAAATGACAACGAGGTACATGGACTCAATTTATACTTGCGTGCGTATATGTAGTTCATAACCTTACGTAACTCCCATCCAGAGTTTTTTTTTCGCCCTGTGAAGCATTTACTACCGGGATGCACGAAATACTAAGTCGACGGTTCGACTGAAACAAAATAAAAGTAGCCTGAAAATCATTGAAGGAGAAATGTCTCTCTTCTCACGGGGAATGCACGTAAGCTATCAGAATTTAAACGGGCGGTTCATATGACAATACTCAAGGCACAATAAATCAATACATGAGAATCTTAGCTACATATACACTACTGCTAAATTAAATCATTTTTACATATCATAAACAGAACTCTACAGATATGATATGCTAGTGCGTTACTTATTTATTTACTATTAGTATTATTCATTATTGCCATTAAAGACAGTGTTTGAACTTGGATGTTTCATGATTTTAGCACTCAATCTTTTATTTTCATTTTCTTTTTTTCTTCCCAATATCTCTTCATCCTTTGACTGTGTTCCTGTTTCCTTTGTTCAGTCCATGTTTCTCCTGTTTTCTTTCTTCTTTTCACTTCAAATTTCGCGTTTGAAATGGAGATGGGCGATTCCCTTTCGATTTACTCGAAAATCGATTATTTCAATTCGATTCCCGATTATTTTGAATCGATTATTGTGACCCGATTCTGCTTCGATTCGTTTCCTTTCCGATTCAATTCAGTTCCTATTCCGATTCAATTACAATTCCGATTCAGTAACGATTCCGATTCGAATCGATTCACATGCGATTCGAATCGATTTAGAGGATCCGATTTTTCGGGCGAATCGATTCACAATCAATACGATTCGAATCGATTTGGTCGAATATATTCATTCCTTGAAATCTCCCATCTCTAGTTCTAAATGTTGTTTCTGATTTTTTTCTTTCTACTATCATTTACTTATTTATTATTTTAAAATTAATGTTATTTATTAGATACGTTAGTTTATCGTTAACTTACTACTTATCACGAGTTCTGTTTTTCATTTTATTATTATTACTTCTTTGTTTAACAGCGTATTTTGTTTTCGTTTTAATTATTGGTCACAATCATTTTCATTACACATCTGACACTTTACGAGTAGTTATGCATCAGTAGGTTTTCGCAAGTTTATCACATCCCTCTTCCTGCGTGTGGTGGTTTATCTGCAGTGAGTTTTTCCGACGAATTGCATTGTATAACTACTCATCATTTATTTAATGTGTAAAAGTTGTTAATTGGACGTCGGGGTTAGGTGGAAGAGAAGACTGTGATACGTAGTCCCAATCTGGGGTCCCTTTAAATTGATGTCTTATTATTATCGTCATCACTCGCAGCCTCAATCCTTCGCGCAAAGACCTTCGTTTGTTTTCCGTGCGTTGTTTGTTTCGCGTTTAATTGTTACCGTGCCCTCAGTGGCTTCCACCGCTCCCTCTCCGCGATTGCGACCCGAAAACACGTCGGAGCACGAGGAGGCGGATTCCGCTTGCTCCCGGATGATGGAGTGCAGTGGGTACCTCATCAGCAGGACCACCCCCCTCTTCTCCCCTCGCGGGCTATGGTGGTGGGCCGTTTTCGATCGAGTCAACGAATGGGGATGTTCTGGTGACGCTAGAGACAGAGAGAGAGAGAGAGGGAGCGGGAAGGGGATGCAAGTCAGGAGACGGCGGGGATCCGCCGCGTCCGCGATAGACGACTGCCGATTGGGGATGAGGGAGTTGGGGTGGAGAGAAAAAGCGACGGAGGAGGGAGAAGGATGAGGTGTGGGGTGTTGGGAGTCTTCGGGTGGAGAGGTGGAGGGATGTGGATGGGAAGGGAGGGGACCGGAAGGGCAGAGAGGGAGAATTAATGATGCGTGAGAGACGCGTGGGAGGCTCTGGGGTGGGAGGTGGGAGAGGGGGAGCGCGAAGGGGAGGAAGATGGAGGAGGGAGGAAGACGACGGTGGGGAGAAGAGTTGTGGTGGGCGCCGAGTTCTCTCCCGAGCCGGCCCACGTTGTCGCGGAGTCGCCTTCAAACGCGCTTCTTCGAGGGGCGCGGCCGAAGAAGAGACACGACTTTGACAAACGGCTTTGTTCGGTCGCTATTGAGACAGCGCGGGTAGATCTCATCCCGACAACCATCCCCCGTCCCCCTGTCCTCGTCGCCGGAAAAAAACAAAGGGGTTTCCTTAAGACAATGACGGTGTAAGGAGCGGGGTAAATTTTTTTTAATAGGGACGTCGCCGTTTGAGGAATGGATGTCCCGTTTCCTCCGTGCGGTTGCGTAAAGTACATCGAGAAGAAGTTACCCGTGTCGGCGACTGATTGAAGGCGAGCACTCTTGGTCGGGATGCCCCGTATCCGTCTCGTTCGCGACCGTCGGAAAGACTGAATGGTGTAGGGATTTAGTTTGCGAGGAAGTGATCGCGATTGGCTAATGGTCAAGAGGAGTCGAAGGAAATAAACTCCTATATTAAGTGGTATTGATTCCTCTGCATCTCACATTCACCCCAAGTAAAAGTAAACCTTAAACCGACATATATCAGTATGTTTTTAAAAGTGACAGGGTAGCTTGGGGAGCTGTATTTGACAAAATTAAGATGAATGATACACAACTGAGGCTAAGCACTATCCCGACCTGTTGTGCCTTCTTTATTGGATAACCTATAAGAAAAAAACAACGAAGAAGTAAGTATATTAAAGATTCAGGCTTGATGTAGTGGAGGGAAGACATATTGAAAGAAGATGTAGCACTTTTTCACAAAGTAATTATAATAAAATAATAATAATTTTATTTTGTGGAAAAGTGCTACATCTTCTTTTAATACAACGAAGAAGTTCTCCGAAGTGGCATCGAAAGAAAACCTTACAATGATAGTATACTTAAAATTAGAGGGGAACTAATAAGCAAAGATATTGAGACATTACAGTTGGTGGAAGCTGTGTCTGAAAGGATCTTTCGAGAGTAGATCCGTAGAGGTAGGACAAGGGTAGCGCACGAGACCAACTAATGGAGAATAACAGGTCGGCTAGTGAGAGTATAGTTTGGAGAGCTTCTGAAAAACGGATCACCGGATTGATAACTGGCGTTGATGATGCTATTTTTAAAGTGTGTATCAAAGAAATACGTAATGCGTAAGTTCGTAATATTATTGAAATTTCTCTCGATAAAATACGTATATACTCATAATAGTATTTTTTTCGTGAAAAATTTCGCAATCCGGGCGTCGGACAAATTCATTTTTCGATAAATCTTGTACAATGAAGGAAACGATATATGTTTTATGTGTAAAACTGCTACTTTCTGATCACGGATTCGCGGGATGGATCGTTTTCACTCTTGCAGTCCTACAGTTAATATTTGAAATCATTACTCGCGATGAAAGGTAAGCGATTGCTCTGAAATGCATGTTTCCTAAATACAGCGTGTCCTATTTGAAATACGACGATAACTCATGAACACCGGGACTATGGGCGTTCCTAAATGTTGTCGGGGCACCAGTGGCTGGTGGGTGAATATTAATCGAGGACGAATCCCCAAAAACAGAGAGATCCCCACGCCCTGTGGCAGGGGCCTCCACAAGAATCGGATCTCTTCGAACAAATATTTATTCAGCAGAGAGAGAGAGAGAGAGAATTACTATTTGTTATTACTTAGATTCCTGTTTGCCGAGTAGAACGTATCTCTGGATCTGCATATGTTATTGGAAGTTAAACTTTTCTCTTAATCGGAATTGTTGTCCTTTCACGTGAGAGAGGGAGTGTGGGGGTTAAGTCCATAGAGTTATAATAATAGGTAGAGGGAGTGTTGGCCACTGAGCATTGTGCAATCATCGGTTACGTGACTTGAGGCGAGATGACATTTGTCATGGTTACACCTTTTCTTTATTTATCTATATTAAGAGATCCGTAGGAGTAAAATGCCGAGTGAGTAATCTTTTCAGGGAATAACTTAATCCTAATCCAATAACAGGGCCATCGCATATGTATTTAAATTGAATTGTAATTTTCTTTGTGTTTTTTTCATGATTTTATTTGATTGTATAATGTTGTCGTCGCGAAATTGAGTAAAACTTTACTGTCACAATGTTTTCTAAAGTCCTGTGGTAATTTTTTAATGGAAAAATTGTGATTTCCCAGTTTGTACGTGAATTCTTGTGCTCCTTATATTTTGAATTTGCGATTGCAGTGTACGGCAATGAGTGTATAATGGTTCGGCGTGTAATAGTACGAAAAATTTGAACTAGTATGAAATTTATGTTTAAACCAGTCGCGTGCCGCCGCGAAAAAGTCACGTGGTTTCAAAGATGGAACAGCTTTCTCTCTACTGCGTAACCAGGAGGCTTACTCTACCCATTATAACTCTTGTGGTTAAGTCTCAGTGAATAATGGAAATAGTCTTTCGCGATCGTCAAAAGTAAGCGTGTATCCTGTGAGGGGAATCGTAAAAAAAAATGTAACAGTAGTACATTGCGTGGGATAAGACGTTGAATTGCGGACCTTCTTATCTTCGTCTCTCGATAGGAGCGTGCTGCTGCTTGGACAACCTGTTACTCTGCGTACTTCCGTAAAAACTCGCGCGTACAAATTACTCACCTATCAGTAGTAGCGTAAATGGCCTCAGGTGACTTGGCCTCTCTCATAATTGATACCGGGTGCCACAAGGGGTCAGTTTACCCTTGAGGGGAAACCTGTTCCCCTGTCGATGTAAAAACAGGATCTCGAATTCTGATACTGACATCGTTCCAACCAAGATAGGTGTGTATTGTCATGGAAGCTAATGACAGAGAAAGACAATTGGGAACGGGAAGCGGAAATGTTCTTAGTAACTTTAAACAAGTTTATAATATTTATGTGGAAAACGAAATTCTGGAAAATTGTGGATTTTCTGGTCTTAGTTGGGGTACGTCCTTTCTCTGCTGAAATTCGGAAAATTGTTAATAAATCTAGAACCTTTGGATACCTGGTGAATTCAGTTAACTTCCGTAAGATGAGCCATACGTTTTAGGAATAATCGGCTCCCTATAAATATTCTATCGCGTTCTATCTGAAGTGTGTTGGATTAATGGCGTGTGCGTAAATGAAAACTAGTTCGGTCATTATGCGCATATTTACGTACAGTATGTACTTTTTATGATCGCATCAGCGAAAGAGGCCTTTGGGAAAAAGAAGGAGTTGATGAGAGGGACTCTAAATAAAGACTTTAAGAAAATACTGGTGAAAACCCTCATAAGGAGCATAGCATTATATGGATCCGAAACCTGGTCCTTGAGGAAGGATGAGGAGCTTAAATTGGAAGCTTTTGAGACGTGATTTTGTCGAAGGATGGAGCAGTTGAGGTGGACGGAGAGGAAAACCAATGAATAAGTGCTAAGAATGGTAGGGGAGGAGAGGTGATTGCTTCATGAGATCCAGAGAATGCAGGAAAGGTGGATGGAAGGGGTACTCAAGAGGCAAAGAGTTGCTGAAGTTGGTATTGGAGGGGAGAATGTTGGGTAAACGAGGTAGGGGTAGGAAGAGATTAGAGATTTTGGATAGAATGAAAGGTGGTGGGAAGTATGGGGATTTGAAGAGGGATTAAGTTAGGATAAAACGGGTCGAATCCAACCCGAAGCCCATAAAAAAACCTACCTTAACCGGTAGATTACCTTTCATTCGTACAAACTTTTTATATAAATAATAGTTCATCATCAGTACTTCAATCCGAAGGTTGGTTGACTGCAGCCCAATTAAGGGCTGCATTTTCTAGGGAAATATTTAATGTGGTAGTTTCTCTTCGCCTTCCACATCGCAGTACTGCGGCCGATTCCGTGAACTTCACTCTCGCCCGCAGCTATGGCAGTTGATGCCG
>WURS02452760.1:0-14097 GCA_011762765.2 Rhinocypha anisoptera
GGGGGAGGGGGAGGCTACGGTCGGATGGGTGCAGTACACGAGGTACGAAATGCGGTTTCGTGATTTTGCCCTTCTTTTCAAATATTAAAGCCGAGGGAGCAGGGCGCGGGGCAAAACGAGAACCGTCGAACCCGTCGACCGACTCGAAACCCGAGCGAAGTGCTTTCGGCTTCGCGTGGGAACAGGGTGCTCCGCTAAAAACGAAGGGAAACCTCGGAACAGATGGGCACGCAGTTGGTTCAAAATATGTCCGCATTTATTATTCAGGGGAACGGTTTTTTTTTTTAATGGAAACTTACACGAAGACAATCAAATCCACGTAAGCGAATGGCTCGGGTGAAACAAATTTCCCGTGACGAGGATATATATATATATGTATAATTGGGACGTTTTCAACATGTAAGATACTGATCCGGAAAAAATTAAACATTTTTTCCTATTTTCAAACTTTAAAATATATTTTTATATATACTTGTGTGCATTTATTCATTCATCTTTTATTAATTAATTCTATATATATATATATATATATATATATATTCATTTTATGTTAGATATTACAAGGCCAAAAATCTACATTGTTGGGTAGATTACCCTTCATAATTCATATTACGTGTTCCACCATAGAAAGTTGGTTTCTTAATTTTACTGTGAAACACCAACAAGAATTATGGCAGACTTTCAAGTTCACCAAATAGAAAGTTGGCGTTGAAATATTAATAATCAATACGAATCGCCAAACGCATCCCGTCTCATTTTATTACATTAGAAGTGACTGTAAACAATCCAAGTTCGCTTATAGGTGTTATAACTGGCACCTGTTCCATTAACTAACCTCTTGACAGGTAAATCATCGACGATTTTACCTTTCTGACTTTAATATCTTCATTTATCCTCTTTTTCTCTCATCGGCATAATTTTCGTACATTTCTAGATATATTGCTAGTAAATACCCAAAACCACAATGCCTTTGCATATTTCGTATATTACATTATGTTATATTTAGTTTATATAGACTCCTTTTCCATTTTTTTTGCTAAAATGTTACACTGGACGTTTGTTTTCTATTTATGTATTATTTTTAATAATTTTTTCCCAAAGTAAAACTTATGCATACTGATTTTGATAAAAGAGTGTATGTGTTTTCATTGCGAATACATCGGATACTCCTGAAATCCCAGGTTCTACGCCACTGCGCCCATGGTGGCAGTTTTATTTTACGAGCAACTAAAACTCGGCAGTGAAAAGGCTAGTGATGGCGTGATGGCGAAGGCTTACCAAACGCTTATAAAACCGCTGACCTCGGCCAATCAAGTCCTCTCCCCAAATCATTCCAAACAAAAAGAGAAATGAAGGGCTTACGTGAAGGTTAAAAATCAATACTGTTGAGTGGCACGCATCAAGTGATCCATGGACTAATAAATCGCTCCAGCAGCACGGCCAACAATCTCGTCTCCGTGCGTCCCTACCATAAAGATCACTGTTTCATCCCGCTTTCTCTGTAACTCTTTCCTCGTAATTTCCGGTCTCATCAACAAGAATTCATTTCCCTACTGCACTATACAAGTCAAGAGTAATAATACGGTAGGATTTGTCTGTTCTGTCAGTTGAAAGACCATTGTACCATCGAAACACGAAGCTATAAACCCCTAAGATTATTCAATCGATTTACTGGTTTCAATAGTTTACCATTATGTCCCACGCTGTTATAATTAATACCTCCAACAAGGGTAAGTCATAAAGGATTTGCCGCTCGACTGGATAATAGCGTGATTTAAATACTTTAACCATTAAGAAGATGTGGGTTGAAGGAATGGTGCCGAATAAATATTCATGTGGAAACTAAGTGTTGATTCCTTCCCTCTAAGGATGATGGACTTCCACAAAGTTCTGCCTTATGCAGTGTCGTTCATTTTCATACAGAAGATATTGAGAGTCGGTCACTTGAAAATGAATAATAATGAAAAATGAAAATAAATATTTTAGCAGTCCTCATAGCAATGTTTTGTTTCAATATCGAAGCTGAATGTAACACGAACTCATATTTTTCATTTTACAGCAGTGACACATACATGTGATACACTCACTGAGAGAGAATTTTGAAAATTGTAGATAGTCAACCACTTATACAAGTACCACACCAAGGTAAAATATATTTACTAAATTTTCTTATCGCTTCAAACGTGTAAGGACACATTTTTGACAGCTAATAGAGATTTATACAAGGCAAATTTAGAATCTAACACTTTCTATTTTTCAACGATGTGTTGTTAAAATAACAAAATTAGTCAAAGCAATAAGGATATCTTATTATTTCAGGAAATATGATTCATATTTGACTGTGACCGATAAAAGCTTTTTAATGAAGATTATGGGAGTGACATACAGCACATGGAAATTGAAGAGTGAGATATGTAGTACCGTAAATAATAAAGTGTTCCTCAAAACTATTTCCAATGTCGTTTCGATAATGGCGCTCGGCCTAAACGCCAATTGCCACACCCATGTTATCATAGTATTTTGATCGTGCTCTTATCGACCGAATCCGTTACTCGTGCTAGGAGGAGGCTTATTGGATTCTGACGGCCGTGGGATCGAGTCCCACCCCGGGGATGGTTGTCAGACCGTAACGTCAAGGTCCTAATTGAATTGAGCTCATTGTGACCCCGGACTTGGGAGCATCTAAAACCCAATTACTACTTCCCCCATGTTCGTAAACAGGAACGGGGCACCCTTGCAATCGCGAGCAAATTCGCAAATGCAGTTGCCGAATGGCTGATCTCCATTCCAACATCACTTCGCTTAACATCTCTCCATCCCACCTCCTCCTCCTACGCCCCTGTGTAACCCCGTTGAGCACGGCAACACCAGAATATCCCTCGCTTCCTCCAGGCCGTCGTCTCCTAAAACTGCCATCCGTAAACTAAGGATTCCCCACTCGACCGTAAATGATGCTGGGACGAGGACGGATTTCGGGACAAGGACGAAATTGAGCGGGACGGAAAAAGGGCGACACGGAATGCGAATTTCATGCTCAAGGGACAAACAAAGACACATTTTACTATAAGAATTTTTGTTCTGTGATCGTAAATCTCTTAACATAAATCAGCGAACAACCGAGGCTTATTAAAAACTTACGAAAACTAACTGACATGGGATCGCTGTAATGTATAGTGTCCGACGTTACATAAAAAAATTAACTTGCCAGTACTCTTCAGTATTTCAATAAAGGCTGCTCTTTTAATGGATTTGATGGGCATCGATCCATAGCCATACCATACGCATTTCCCGTGTGTTCCCGTATTAAAATCCGTTCGTGGAACCTCCCCTATGCACGCTACTGTCGCGGGAGAGGATTCCATAGATTTCAAGGAGAGAGTGGGATATGTCACGAGTAAGAGCGGGAGAAAGAAAGAGACGATAGGAGGAGGGAGTATGGGGGAGAGAGCCAGGGAGGACGGCGGGGAAGGCGTAGAAGTAAGGGGCCGCAAAGAATATAGAGATCCCTGGGAACGTGCGGAAGATGAGGGACAGAGGAGGCCACGAACAAAAGGGATCCAACGAGACGCTAGACGACGAAAATTGAGCGGAAAGGAAAGGGGATGGGAAGAGCGTGGACGAGGAAGCGAGATGAGTAGAGGGAGAAAGTGGAGGGGTGGTGGGCGGGGAGGGGAGAGGTGGAGAGCACAGTCGGGATTTAGTTTCAGGGAAAAGGGGACACGATGGGAAGGCGAGGGATGACAGAGTTGGTGGGAGTGGAAAGGAGAGGAGAGACGGAAAACCTTCGGTGCCGCTGGGATGTGGGAGGCTTCGGAGGACGGAGGCTCGAGTATGGGGTCGGGCGGTGGGGGTGGCGCTGGGTGGTGGGAAACGGGGAGAGGTGGGGAAGGGGGGCCTTAAACCTGTGTATGAATGTATCCTCGGCAGCCGCATCGCTGACTACAAATCCCCACACTTTCACTCCCTCCGCGATCCCACTAACCCTTCCCCAAACCCAAGCACCCAACCCCGCCATTCCCCTGAACACCCACCGCCCATGCCAAAATACTCCTCCCCCCGCACGACTCCCCGACTCCCTCCCACCTTTTCGCTTCCTATTCCTCTTCTCAAGGGCCGCGTCGTCCGCGTAAAGCCTTTACATTCTCCACCGTGGGACGCCCCGCTCCTCAAAGGGAATGACAAATGCCGGCGATTTATACGGGAGAAGAGGGCGTCATGGGAGCGATGAGGGGGAGCACGAGGGGGGTGGGGGAGGGTAGAGGGAAAGAATTAAGAATCCCGAGTTTCAAAGTTCTCCCCTTGGCCTCCCATCAGCCCTCACTCCCCTCCCTCCCCTCCCCCCAGCAGAGTGGTCTCCAGCGACGGAGATCCGCGGGGCCTCAGGGGGCCCCCTGGCGCGGGGTCCCTCCTTTTCTGCATAGAACTTGAAATTATGATAGCTAGGGTAGATTAAGGGTTTCGGGGTGGGGTGGAAATAGATGCGTGCCCCTACAAACTTCTAAAGAAGAGTTAAAATAGAAAAAATGGAGTTTATTATTAAAAGTTACCAAAGTTTTCCAAAGTAATAAGTATTTCTATGTATACCAAATACGGTTCCAGCGAAGAAATCCTATATCAGCACATGATACTTATAATTGGTATAAATGTTTATAGCTGATTAATATTTCTCAGTATCTGATGATTTACCACTTCGATTGAACTTTTTTTTAGCATAAAACCCTGTATTCCACGAGTTTTGACGAAACACATTCTGAGTTCTCTACTTTTAGGATACAATCCATTCAGTTTTCTTTACAGCGAGATATCTCGAAAATTTATCATTAATACTTCCTATTGACAATACTCACTACTTTTGGTTTATTTCTTATGTACTTAGCCGTAACTTCTGAAAGAGGTGTAACTGAAGTTAAAATTGAATGAAAGAAATGTTTGTCAATGGGTTTAGCTGTCGTAAGGTACAAGCCTGACGTGCTAAAGGAACCCTCCCGTTTCTACGAGTCCAACAAATTTAATGACAGAATCAATCAATGATCACTCCTGCTGGGATCACCCACATCATATCGAATGGTAAACTATGCAGGCTATGTTATATTAATGTTAGCAGTTACAGGCGAGACGTGGTGGAAGGAATCCATAACGATAAATGAAAGGAAGCACTTTTGCATAAAAAATGTACCTTAATGCGTACAACGCGAGTTTCGTTTACTAAACCATCTCAGCCGTCTTGAAACTGAAGATGGCTAAGTAGCCGAAACGCGTCTTGTACTCATCAAAGAATATTTTTTGTGTAAAAGTGCTCCTTAACCCCTTCATTTTACCTAGAGACGCCGTTTCAGTGGTGTCCGATACCAAATGTGATGGTGGTATAAACATTTCTGTTTATAAGTTGCATAAGCATCCATGGACATTGAGCAACCCAGATATCAAAGGAGAAAATCAATTTGTACACACACACACACAACACCCATGCCGTAGGCGGGACTCGAACCCGCGGCCTTTGAGTTGATAGTCGAGCGCTCTACACTCAAGACTATCCAGTGATAGCGTCTATCAGTCAGTAGCAAGTTTGAAAACACTGGTCAAGGGGAGATTATGTCAATTATGTATTATGAAAAGGTATTATTTATGAATGGGTGAAAAATATTGGCCAAGTGAACTTTCCTAAGGTTTTTATGTAAATATCGTATATATAGGTGAGAACAATAAAGCAGCCTTTCGGCGATGCACCAAATTTGTAGAAGATAGACAGGAGATGGACAGGAACACACAGAAAGAACGTCACAGTTAAAACTTACGTTACCGCAATATTTCGAGCATTTCCGCTCGTCTTAAAGTCGAACTTCAAGCTCGAAGACGAACGGGAATACTCTAAATATTGCGTTAACGTAAGTTTTAACTGTACCGTTCTTTCTGTGAGTTCCTGTCCGTCTCCTGTCTATCTTCTAAACATTTTGTGCATATATATATATATATTGCTTTGAACACTAGTGGAACGTACATAGACACATGAACAAAAAGAAAGAAACTTACAGTGGTGAAGAATTTTCAGTGGCACTACCACCTTCGTCCGTTCAGGAGAGAATGAGCAATATATATATATTGATGGTGGGCAATATAATTATATATATAACGAAAACACGCACACACTTATAGACATTCACACAGAAACAATAAAAAGATAGACTTACATTTCATCTTTTTTAATCTTTTTATTGTTTCTGTGTGTGAATGTCTATAAGTGTGTGCGTGTGTTCGTTGTTGCTGATCATCTGAGTTATTCCTAAGTATATATATATATATATATATATATATTGCCTACAGCGTAAAAAAAAGAATTGTGATAAAATTCAAAGAATTACACAAATTAACGAATATCATATCTTGGTGAATATAAAGTCAGAATTCATCCTCCATGAAAGTGGAAGGGTGATTGTACCAAAGCAAACACAACAGCGTTATTTGTAAATGTCCTCCCTTCCGTGTTCCCTGTGTTTGCCTGGGGGAGGGGGGGAGGGAGAAAGGAACATAAATACAACGTCATTTCCGTACATAGTACTATCATCCTCCGTTCTCCGCTTGCGGCGTAACCCTTTCCCTCTAGTTCCGAAAATGTGTTCGCAGTTCGCGCTGAGCTGAATCTGTGTTCTTCAAATAAGTTTGCGAGGGCGAGAATACACATCGCTTCCGCGCGCACTGTTCTTGCTACTCGAAATGGCTTTCTACCTTCCGGGATTTCACTTGTCCTGGAAGATTAAGGAATCCATTAGAGGTCTACTCATTTCCGAAGTAAATTTATTATCCCACAAAAGGTAGTCACTTTAATTCCAAGTCGTTGGCGTTTCGGGGCGTCCGCAAAAAATGTGACCTCCCGATTTGCCGTGTCGGATTCAAGACCGTGGAATCACATGGATTATCCATTCTTCCCACACCCTCTCTCTCTCTCTCCCGTTGCAACGCTCCTCTTAGAGATTTATCGCGCCCCAAGAAAACACGCGCCGTAGCGTCGGAGAAAGGCGGGCCATTAAAATTCTCCGCAGATCTAAGGTAAAACAACCTGGGGCATTAAATAAAATCTGCAATAACCTGAAATGCGCATGGCTTAATATATTTTTAAGGATTTAAATGGACGAAAAACTTCAAGTAATTCCTGGAAAGATTCAAGGAAAGCTTCCATCAAGATCAGCAGTGAATATAGACTATATTGAATATATAATTCCTCAGTGTGAAAGTCTAGAAGTGTGTGGGCAGCTAAAGAAAAATATTTTTAGATTATAGTCTATCCTTCGTGCCAATGGAATTCTCCCTTCCCCATTTATAACGTGGCACCATAAGAGGGAGAAGGCAGTCATTGGAATAGCATAAGAAGACTACGATAGGAAATATTGATAGGTATTTCAATTTAGAAAATAATAAGCTTACGATAGGAAATATTGATAGGTATTTCAATTTAGAAAATAATAAGCTATTCAGTCTTTATCGTAAAGAAATCATTTTAGCAGTGGATGTATACTATACTGAAGAATCAGTCTTTAAATTAAAAAAAATTAATTGAGGAAGAATTTGAAATTGTTTCGTGATGGATATCTTACATATTGAAGGCTCGGATTTTGCTGGCACAATGAAGAGAGGAACGTAAAAATGCTTTGAGCAAAGAGCATTCGTTCAGTCTTAGTTAGAAGCTGTTTCTGTGCATGGCGAATGTTATAACTCGAAGTACTTAGTATTTTCCTAAACGGGTTTTTACCGAGGTTTTTTTCCTACCATATAGATACTGTAATTTATAAAGCTATATTTAAAAACCAAGTATTGTTGGCAATAATTTAAACCAAATGCTCAGAATATTACGGAGAGATATTGAGATTTTCAGTATTAAAATCGTGTTAATAGCTATTAGCATTGTAACATCAGGTGAGGGGTATTGTACATGTCTAGTAAAATGTTACCTGGAATTACCTTCGGGTGAATTAATTTGGAAATTCGTTTGTTGAACACATAAATGGGTGCAGGATCCATTAAGTCAAATCTAATCTCCATTGGATAACACGGCGTCACCTCCGCGACTTGAGGGAAGAGAAATTCCAATGAAATGTGTTAATATGTGGATGCATTCATCGAAATTACGCAACTTTCAAAGAGATGTCCTAGTTCCCTACATTGGAGCGAGTACAAGAGTACAAATATTTAATTTTTTTTTAAATATTACCCCGCCTAAATGAATCGACGCGGATCAAATGACAACAAATCCGGAGATAGACGCCCTAGATTTTAACAACGCCAAAAGCATTTGTCTCGATATACGAAAATGCACCATGGTGCGTGCGTGTGTGTGTGTGTGTATAATAAATATTTTTTTCGCAAAGGTCAGCACGTGCACCGAGCATTTTTAGGTTTCGAAGGCGGGCGGTGGATAAAAATCCCGCACTCAGCGTTTTGCGAGTCGCAAATTTCGGACCCGTGGCATGTAAATTCATAAAAAGTGCACTAAATTTTATCCGGGCAGCCGCGTTTTTTTTCTCCTTCCTCCCCTCCTCCCCGTCTTTCCCCGAGGATAAATGTGATCCGCAACATGAGGACGAAGGGCGCGCGGGATTAGATTCGTGTCCCATCATGACCGAGTCCACATAAATTGACTGGGCCTGTCGGCGGCATTTTATTTATCACCTGCTTTGCATTTAGTGCTCAAAATTTTCATGACTAATAACTCACATAATTCACCGTGTCACCCCGGCATACGCTCGAAGGCCATCGGAACCGCATTCCTCCTCACTAATTTTAATATTTTTGAACACCTATTTACAACACAAAAAGTACTTAATTAATCAAAAAAAGAGAACGGAAAGGGAATTAGGATAAATTTGCCCCAAAAATTGGTCGGCGTGCATCATACCGAACTCCGGTGAAAAACTGAAGAGGTGAGGGTCTTGGCAAACCCATCCGATTTTTTGACCGATTAAAAAATCCATAATGAGCGAAATTACATTAAGAAATTATTTAAGTTTAGTTTGAACAAACGAAATCTACGAGTTATACGTTAGATTTTGTGCTTTCCTGTCGCGCGATTCTTGTGAAATCTTCACGAGTTTTCCACCCGGCCATGTTTTTCAGCAGCCGACGTTTCGATGGACTTCAGGATAGGACTCTTGGGATTGATCTTCAGTTAATATAAGCGCCCTGAGGATGATGGCGTGACGTGAAATCGGGAGAACCAGGTTAGAGTCCCGGCTAAAGACAAAACTTTTTTCTCTTATTAATCGGTGAGTTTCCACCGACTTCACCACCTACGTTCGTCCATTTCATGTGTCACTAATCTTTATCTTATTTAATATTAATTGTAATGCTCAGTGTTTGTATATATATATATATATATATATATACAAACACTGATAAGCCTTGTGATAGGAGCCAAAATCTAATCCCCGATGCGTATGCTTCCCAAAGCTTCTGCCTTAAGAAGCTATATAAGGAAACCTTCTAAAACTATCATGTGGAACAATAAAAACTAAACTAAACTATAAAACCTACTGCCACGCAAAAATATTAGGTAACCTCCTAAAATTATCATGAGGAACAATGCACTTAATTGATCAATAGAGCTGGAATATGACGCTTTAAGGTTATAATGCACTGGAGTGAGGATTGACGCAGAATGGAGACATTAATAAGGACATAATGATAAACAAATGAAGATGAGTGAGGACTTTATAGAAAATTCGAGGCATGGTGCATAAAATGAAGACGCCATTGACAATTAAAGACAACGGAATTCTGAGGGCTATATGGACGTAGAATGTTGGGTATTTAGAGACTGAGGTGAGAGAAGAGGATTAATCAGCAAAATCAGAGTCAGAAGTGGTAAAAGAGATTGATTTATCGTAAGCAATGAAGTTTGGATATTTTTAGCCTCTCTGTAATTATAGATATAACATTATAAAATAATATATATAATAAAATAAATGATAGAAAAACTCTGGATTCGGGTTCTTCTTTGTGAAACTTCATGATGATGAGAAGAGTAAACTTTTGTAGATTTAAAAGAAGGTTATACTTTTGTAAACAAACTACCGTTTCGACGTATGATCTAAATGTAAAGAATCGAGAAGCGTCGAACATTTTCACACCACAGCCCAAAAAAAGGAGTGTCCTGTTTTCTATTTCGGGTATGCATGTATGTTTTTCCACTATAGCAACTTAAGTGTAATCGATTTTCATTCACAGACACTCATTTGAATCGTTCCGTTACTGATAGTTCATAGGTGTTTATACATATATATATATATTACCAGTTTAAGTTTACCTCCGCCCTGAATCAAAGATTTACACTTGTACGTTAATATTACCGTAAAGATCGAAACTTTCCACGGATTTTGATGCGTAACCCTTCCTTGGAATTGTTAATGTGGCCGCAAGAATAATAGACTATATTATAGGACATTTATTTCCTTATATTCTCCGATCAAGTTTCTCATACTACGCAAAACAATTAAATAATTTTCTTTTTCATTTCTCCGATTAATCTAAATATCTCTATTAAATTATTATATCGCAAATATTTTATTATATTTTATATTCAATTAAAAGAACGAAATAAAAAATAATTTGAAAAGCCGGCTGTAGTGAATTAAAAAGATAAAAACAAGATTGATTTTCGTTTTTCGTTGAACTCATATTCGTTTCATTATTGTTTATTTCATTATTTATTATTAAATGTAACATAACAAATATATATATATATATATATAGACACAGCCCCTAAATACATTGAAAATTTGAATAGAAATAAAAATTTCCCAATTGATATAAAGAATACCGGCTGTTCAAGTGTAGTCGCAGATTACCAATAAAACCTATTCGTAATAAAAGATTACTATTGTATATTCATGAATATAAATACAGGAAAACGAAATTCAATCTCGTTTTTATTTTTTCAGTTCATTGCAGTCGTGTTTTTTAATTTTTCAATTATTTTTTATGAAATCAATTGTTTATGAAAAATGTTTATGTGAAATCTGGAAATGTAGCTAGAAGTTAAAATCTATATTAAATTGAAACGTTTCCCAGGCATTGATGCGCAAGGTTTTGTTGATGCTAGGAGCCAATGTGAACAGCCAGGAAAGAAAATATAAACGAAAAAGGCCTATTCTCCACGGGATGCAAAGGAGAAATTTTCGAACTCCTTGGTAAAGGAAGTTGAATCGCAAAATGAAAGTCATTTTATTCAAATTTCTTTTACTCATAGAAAAATGTATCCTCTATCTAAATATGTAAACGGAGAACCCTTATAGCGCATTTCCATAAATCGCACTTCAAGCAACATAGTTTTAATGGGGAGAATGGGCGTCAACTAGGAAAAAAACTATGTTTTCATATCGCAGAGTCTTGTCATTTTTTTCAAAAAACTGATATAAGATGATAATTTTGAAGATATATAAGATGGCAACAATATAAGTCAACAACGTGTGTTAGTGTTAGAGAAAATAGCGATTTTCTGCGAGTATAGCAGACGAAATGAAATTGGCTCTATAGTAAGTCGACGATTTGACCATGCAGTTTCATTGAAATACTCGGCTATTTCAAATTAAAGTTGAATATCTATTGATAAAGTAAAAACTTAAATGAAATAAGTGAACCAAAAGAAAATAAAGGACTAACCAAAGCAGTAAAAATTAAACTACGAACCAAATACCATACGACACCTCACCGAAGACCACTTCCGTTCATATGCCCCTAACGTAGGCTCATTTCGGGGTTGACGGATTTTTTATGAAAATTAATAATTTTGAAAATGGAAGAGAATATGTTGCGGAGTGATGCAATTTTCTAATATAACTTTAAATATTAATATTCATGTAGTTACTAACGGTTTAAACTGCATATAGATTCATATACTATATCTGAAGCATAGTAATTATTTTCACTCAACTTTCAGGCTGAGAAAAGTATTTATTAAAATACTTTTCCATGACTACTGTGCAACTTTAGTGTGCAAAGTTTTCTTTATGACAGAAAAGGCATTTTGTAAGATATATAGCAGTACTATTTCACTGGCGTGCAAGCATATCCTAATATATCCCTGAGATTTTGACTCACGCGGTCGCGAACCAAACTTCTTAAGGTACTTTTAACGATATATGTTAAAACTTCCAATATGAAAAAGTCAATCGAAGCCTGATCATTTCTTTCATCGTCCATCTTCCCTAACAGTGGCGTGGAGACCTTAACCATCTCGTAAAGAATGATGTATAATAAACGCAGAAAATGCGGGAGACGCAACTTCATCTTATGTTTATAGCACATCATCTACTTTATATATTTTCTTGGTGTATTATCTAGATACTGACTGAGCAAAAGGTACACATAGAGAGACAGTACGTATATGTAGGCCGTGTGAATGTGATGCTGAGGGAAATGGAGATGGATGTATGATGTGCCTGAACGCTATAGATACTGCAAATAGATGGAGAGATTGAGAGTGTCGAGCCACGGTCCACGTGTATGCAGTTGCGAGGGAAAGCGACATGAAGAGCTCGTTTAAATAATAACTCTTGTTTATAAACAAATATTCGCAGCGAAATTTCAACCATCTCTTCCTGATACAATAGATTACATATTTTCTTAACAGCTAAAACTTTGCAACGCTTTTACAGTATAAATTTATAATGTTTATGAACATGATTTTAAGTTAAATTATTTTTAATTTTTAGATTTACAAAAATATATGAAATTTGTCAACATTTCCGGGAGTAATTGTTGCTTTTAAAAAATACCAATTAATTTTTATAACAATTCCGATGTGGATGCAGTTTTCCAAATCAAGATCGAATATACAGTACACTTTTTATAGAACTTGAAGTAAGCAATCGTTTTCTTCGATCGTCCTCTGCACAGCACAGGTTACCAGGGAGACGCTCACTTTCTCAGGGACTGGTTTGCACAGGTGCGCACCCGTTTACCTTACTAGATCGTTTCCCTGTACCTCAACTACCAGTGCATAGAACCATGTGATTACAAAATCAATATCGTGGATATCTTATTTTTCTCACGATGGTCACCTTTTTTGCGATTCTGAACCACTGTGCGGCGTGCGATCCCCCAGGGTGAGCCTTCCGCCGCTCAGGGCCGTATCGTCAGTCAGTCGTCGCTTAAACGCCAATTATAACTAAATATTTGACATTTAGGACAAACGCCTACTAGCTGCGATCGTCAGTCGTCACTTAAGGGACGACTCACGCTTGAACGGATCCCAGAGTTTATTATTATTATTAGTTAGTTACAAGATGACCATCTGGTCAGGTGGTAACATAAATTTACATTAATCACAAACTTACAAATTATTGAAACAATTACTTGCAAAAATAACATTTCTTACAAAAAGATCACATAAATCGCAAGGAAGACAGGATATAGAAAAGGAAATAATTTAAAAAGAAAACATACAGCAATGCATCGAAAAACCTACATAAAAGAAATCCCTTCACAGCCCCCTCAAGATCATTTCAATCATCAAACAAATAATCAAACAAATTATCTAAAAACCTAGAGGGGAATACAATTTTTATATTATGAGTCTCCTGTATCTCTCCTTAAAAATGTTGATGGTACTAGAAATGGGCTCAAAAAGCTTTGTAGGTAAGCTGTTTCAATCAGAAATTGATGTATTAAAGAAAGAGAATTATTTTGTATTAATTCTTTGTGACCGACATTTTATCTTGTGTAGGTGATCATTTTTTTAGTTAGGTTTTTTCTTTCGGTTTAGTTAGGTTCGGGACTCCCTAGAAGTAGCTAGCCGGTACATCAACAATATGGCGATTATAAATGAAAACGTAATGGCCCACTGGGAGGAATATCTCCGGAAAATAATTTGGGAGCAGTGAGATATATATATAGATCCCAGAGATAGAAAGATTCCAGAAGATAAATCACAGATCGGGAAAATCCGGTAGAGATGCTTGAAGCAAATGCGAAGCATTAATATTACGATTTTATTATTTTTTTTCAATCAAATGTGACGTTTTCCTGTAAGCGTGCTTGGATGACGTCACGGATCAAACGCTCAATAGCCCTTGTAGAAGAGTAGTGTTATAAACAACTGACGAACAG
>WURS02452771.1:0-14096 GCA_011762765.2 Rhinocypha anisoptera
TTACCCCACCCACCCCGTACCGCGTGCCCCCCCCCCCCCCCCTCTTTCTCTCTCTCTCTCAAGTTGTCAACCCTAAGGTTGGTTTGTCGCAGCCGATCACATCTGTCCATTCCTCCCTATTCTTTTCTCTTTCCTTCAGTTCTCTGTTTGTGTTTGTATCTTCTATTATTTGTTCCATGTACTGTCGACGTGGTCGTCCTTTACCTTTCCTTCCTTCTGTTAAACCTTCTTCTAGTACTGTATCGAGTAGTCCTTCGTGTCTTAAGAGTACGAGTACAATTCAAATCTAAGAAATATGTTAAAAATTTGCAATTTAATAAGTAAGTAAAAGTAAAAAATCTTCTTCTTTAAGCCGACTTGTTTCGGTGCACTACACCATTATCCTTTTATTATTTTTTAACCTATTTCTTAGAATATGGATCGTTTCCACCACATCTCACCTGACTCTATAACGGTTAGTCCAATCCAAGTTGTCCCCCTCCTCAACAGATATTTCCATATTTCTCTCTGTTTTCTCCCACTCTTCTGAGTATCTCCTCATTCGTCGCTCTGTAAACCCATCTCACCTTTAGAATCCTTTTGTAACACCGTATTTCTAAAGCTTCGATTCTTTTCGTCAGCAGCTAGGACATTCCATGCCTCACATCCGTACAGAGCAACACTCCATACGTACGTTTTTAAGGTTTTTTTTCTCTCATCCCCAGACTCATGCTCATACTTTAATCGTGCGTAAAGTATGATTAATCTCTTCTAATCTAAATCGATTAAAGTATGAGCAATAACCCCGTACGCACGATTGAAGTACCACACTCCACCACCCTGCGTACCCAGTACGATCCCTGTACTTCTGATTCCTAAACATTTTTCCCGGTCAGAATTCGCATTTTTAATTATATCAATTCACTGTGTTTTGTGAAGGTTTGTTTTTTCTCCACAATGTAAACTTCGTAGCATTTTTTAAAAAATCTTTCGGCTTTTTTTTAAATATTGCGATTAAATTAGCTTTCAAAACCCGCGAGTAAATGAACGTGATCTTCAAATCCCTCACGTTAATACTTTCGTATAATATTGAAAACAGCTTCCTCTTCTACCGGTGAGACGTCGAATAGGGTCATCTCTTTTAGAATGAGCTACGATATCCGTCCCTTTTAGTTCTCACTCGTCACTCTCTCTCTCTATTCCGTGTTCATTATCACCTCGAGCCCCAGGAATGATTGCTTCATCTGGGCAGTCGTAAGTAGTAAGACGAGCTTTGCTCTGCATTTCTTTGATCAGTTTTTCATGGAAAGAAATCATTTAAGATTGATTATTCAGTCCCTCTAAACAGTCGGCATAGAGTGGGTCCCCGAGAAGTCTTCGCTAATCCCCCGAAGAAGTCTATATTAGAGATGGGCGATTGCAAGGAATGAATCGATTCGAATAGATCGAATCGAATTGATCCATACAGAAACAACCGCCATGTGGCGAAAATACACATTCAGATAATAAGAAATAAGGAAAGGGAACACATAAAAGGACGAACGCAAAGTGTGGTAGAAAATATTTTATGGAAACCGACAAATTCATATATGAAAAAGTTTTGTCCTCAGCCGGGACTCGAACACCGGTCTTCTCCAATTGCCGGTCGAGGCGTGCTTTATATATATGTATATATTTGGCACATATATAAATGATTATAGAGAGAAAGACACAATATTGGATCGTACGTTTCGGCAGGAGAGCCTGCCTTCGTCAGCGACGTGGAGACATATGCATATGATATGACTATATTAGAGATATGGAGACATGTATTAGAATGTAGCTATGTCTTGTAGAAAATATTTTTTACCTTTTATTTTAATTCCCTAAACTACTAAAAGGGTAAACCCACATGACCAACCGTATTGACACCAATACAACATTGGTGTCTGCCACTGAGAAACATCGCTCCCACGTGTCATAGCAATTTAATATTATTCCTCTTTATCCGGATACACTATCACCCTCGGCCATTAAGGATTTTTTTTCGAAGTGCCACAACGGAGTAATAACAAGAGAAGCGAGGCGGTCCGATTTTTTTTTCATTTTTAGATTTTACGGACCAGAACGAATGAAGCAGTAAAATGCCATCGCAGCCTCTGAACATTAACAGATTCGAAAGTGGGCACCGAGGAACAGCAAAAGTAAAATAACCGTGCCCTTGGAAAGCACTTTCTCTCCTATTTGTTAGACAAAGAAGAGGACTTCCTGGCTTACATCACCGTAAAAAAAACCCCGAGGCTGCTGCCCTCAAAAGAGAAATAAAAAGAAAGAAATAAAAAACACTTTGCTGATGGAGTAGAACAAGCCCTCCCTCCAAGCCTCAGTGAGAGAGAGAGAGAGAGAACGGCTTCTTAAATGCAAGGGGCCAGCAGCCCCTTTTGTCATTGACCCCGAGGGGCGGTCATATCAATCGCACGCAATCTCCATCCGTCGCTCACGGGGGAAGATTGTTCCTCCACCCCCCGGTCGCCAGAACCATCTGTCAACCAATGGTGAAATTCTCCAGAACTCCACTCCGGAGGGGACATAACATACTCACGCGAACAAAAGGTAAGCCTCAGCTCGGAGCGCTGCGTATATAAAGCACAATTACGGGTAATAATTCACGATGTGAATGGCTCTCTCCAATCGGGAACGAATTGGTGCTCCGGGCGAGGGAAAGGCAGCGCGTGAACGACTTAACTGGTTCGACTCATTGGTTACTACTTGTAGTTCAAGGGGCGGGAGGGGGCCTTGGGAGCTTCAGGGCATGGGGTGTGCGTGAGTGTGTGCCCTTAAGCCGCGTTTACACGTAGCAGTGGAGTGCTACAATAATCGAATCCGAAGCTTGCATCGACACTGCTGGTGACCCCTGGTGTCCCGAGAGGCATCGAAGTTGCTTTCAAGCTGCTTTACGCGCTTCCAGATATTGACAAATCAACAAACCGTCTAATTCGTCCGTACATAGTGATACTTCTCTAATGCATTCGAGATTATGGCTATAGTAATACATCAGAGGCAGAGGCAGAGGGACGCACTTCGGTTGATATTAATAAACGATTTGCTTAGGAATAATAGCATATTTTATTCTAGGGACTAATGCCTGTATTAAGACGATGAAAATGCAAGACCTATACAAAATAACAAGAGGACAAAAGGTACTACATATTAGTCTTTATAATTCTACTGTGATAAAATTAATGTTTTATTCATAACAAAATTTTGCTGTCATTCATACAGCTACATTTTTATTACTAACTTCTTGAAAATAGATAAAGAAGAGTGAAAAAGGTGGTCTGAAGAGCCTATTATCGCTGATCAAACTTCAAACAACACCGTAACAAAATTGATATTTCCACAGAAATGATATTATAGATATGTTACATATAATTCCCTCTCCATCACATTTCGATCGCAGTCTTGTGATATATAAGCCAATATTAGGCGAAGCATTTAAAACAACCGGTGTCGGACATATTTCTGCTAGCGATCGGTGCGATTTTTGCGATAGGCTCACTGGGAAAACTGATGGAAAGTAGAAGACGTCCTGCTTCTGGTAATAGATCGAACCAGATATGACTCAGCTCGACCAAGGCCTGAATCGATCCTTAACAGCATCGCAGTTGGAGTTCACACGTACGAGTAGCCCTTTAGCAGTCTACTGTTATAGTAGTGACTGCTAAGTGTAAACGCGGCTTAATGGCCCGCAGAGCAGAAGACGAAAATGGGTACTTTTCCCAAAACACCCCTTGAGCGACGCACTAGATAAAAATTCCTACGATGGAATACATTCGCTGTAGACAGATGAACGTGAAACGGGATTTTTCAGCGTGTGATTTAAAGTCTGGTCTGCACTACCAGGTTCTTCAGACCGGGAGGGGAGGTATAAAAAGATAAGCACTGAAGGGTAGAGGGAAGAAATGTTGCAACTGCTGAAACGTATCTATTGGAACGGTAGTTTCTGCCTGAACATCATGCCCTCATGTTTTTTATGATGCGGTTAATGAAAACCTTAAGTGAAGAACGCAGGCGTTTTGCACGTATTTCCATTTTTAGAATATTTAAAATCTACTTTGTACTATGTCAGCTAAATAGTATCATCTTTTGTTTGATATTTTTTTTCTCACATTTATAAACAGGTCCTTTTGACAACAGCCGATGTATAGCACAATAGCGCCACTCATTGGATAAAAGTGTTACTATATATTCGTAGCCTTTCTACCATTTGCCCAATGGTCATTACATGACTGTCTGTGTAATTTAATTAACACACCCCACTTATTCAATGCTTTTATGTATAGGCATGTATGGGATCTTGAACTTCAATGATTATTGGTAATAATTTTAGGAATTATATATTATGAATGCCAACAGAAACTTAAATATAATATAATTCAGCAATTTAACATTGTATTGCAATATAAAAACCATGACGGAAAATGTAACGTCATCTCAACACTGATCTAAAGGTACGATTACGTTTTATGGTAAGGCACTACACAGTTTTAAGGGTGAATTTCAAACCATTCTCTTATTTTTCTTCTCGGCCAACTGTTCAACACATTATTGTAGTAGTAGTATTTAGTATTTTTAGGGTGCATCGACGGCTAGGGTCATTTTAGCACCACTGCCAAAGTTAACTATTCAAAAAGATGAATATACAAAGATAAATTAAGTTCATAATTTATTAATGAGCCCGGTTTTTCTTATGAAATCAAGTAGGCGGCTTAAATTTCCGGAATGATCTCCTAGTACAGACTCCAGATCCCCTTCTACACAGAATTGTTCCAGTGCTGCCTGATATCTAAGGCGTTCCATTAGGAGGTGATGAAGGCTCAAGGGACAATCGCACTCTTCGCAGCGAGGTGGTATCTTTTCCTCTGTGAATAGGTAGGAGTGAGTTAGTGCACTATGTCCTATTCTCATATACGTGCGACAGCTACTTCTTCCCTGCGGTTGTCCCTGGCTGATGAGGTCCAAACTGTTGTTACGGGCTTCACGGTACGAAGTTTATTGTCACTTAGTACCCGCCACTGCCCCTTCCAAGGCTCCAGGGCTATACTTTGTAGCTTAGTCTTTATGTCCTCACCAGGGACAAGAGCTCTCCTGGGCTCCGGTTCGTTCAATGCCTCCCTTGACAAGGCGTCAGCTGATTCATTCCCTGCTATTCCCACATGTCCCGGCAGCCATATGAATTGAATTTTTATACTCTTCTTACTAAGTATGAGGAGAAGCGTCTGAATTTCTTGGACTATGGGATGAGGTGGGTAAATAGAGGATATAGAATTGAGAGCACTTAAGGAGTCAGTCAACACATTATTTGGGGCCCTCGAGAGGCAGGACTGGTTTTAGAGTTAGATCGAGTGCAGCGTTGACCAGCTACAAAGGTTGTTACGACCAACGTAGCAGTGTGACAATCTTATTGCAGAAATTAGATTGGGAATCACTTGCTGAGCGTAGATTGACGTACAGGCTAAATTTATTATGCATATTTCTGGAAGAACACTTCAGCGAATGAGTTAAAAAATATATTACGAGCCCCGACATACTACAGTAGATCAGATCACGTACATAAAATAAGAGAGATAGGCTGTCGAACAGATAGATATAAAATATCATTTTTTCCACAACGGAAATATCACCAGACGCTCGGAGAAAATAGTTGGGGTAACAAATGTGTATATGTATAATACCTGTACCTTGCATATGTTTGATACGATGGGGGAGTCCATGCTTGTGGATAAAACTACACTTGCACATGTTAAAAATAGAACAAAAATAAAAGAGCATTTACACATGGATCAGAATTTTCAGTGGTCGAGGCACACCTTTTTCTTCGGCATCGAGGAAGATCGATATAAGAAAAAGGTGTGCCTCGACCACCGAAAATTCGGATCCATGTGTAGTTGTTCTTTTATTTGTGTTCTATTTCTTTCTTGTGCAAGTGTAGTTATAGCATCTTGCATGCTTTTTAATTAAATTTTAATCGGTTTTGTTCCCGCATGATATTTATTTTCTTTTATCGCTAAATTTTTTTTGCATATAATTAGTTTCTCTGCGTGTGAATTATACCTGTTACATGCATGTTGGAGTGCATGCTTGGTAATGACTCACTCACCCCCTGCCACACGCCATTGCGGCGGCTTGCGGGGCATTACGTAGACGTGGACGTCATTTTAACAGTTTTCTTTCTTTAAACAATTTCCAGTATTCCTTCATTCGACCTCGATGCTTTTCCTAACTCTCTTCAGTCCAGATGTTTACCCTTTCATATTCGATTCTTGGAAATGCTCGTATTCTTCAATTTTTAACGATTCAAAGTTCGGCATTCTTCCAAGTGTGTCGCTCTATTTTCCTGGGGTGACTTAAGTAACACCCTTGCAATTAATTTCATATTAAGCGGTGACGTGGTAATAAATAAATTCACACTGAAATGATCAGGAAAACCCGAGGTAAAGCGATAATGGAGAGTTCGCCATGCAACCTTTCCTCCTTGCCTTCCCAAGAAATAATTAAGTAACATGGAATTCGCTCCGGTCTTCCAATCCAACAAATTTCCAAGCCCTTCCCAAACACCCTCAGAAGATCAAACACGCCCATAAAAAGAGCCTCCGTACGTTATCACAGTATTTTACGAATAATCCTGCCCTAGGCCCCCCCCTCCAACCCCATGTGGATGTGTATTAGAGGTCGGGGATTTCAAGGAATGAATCGATTCGACCAAATCGATTCGAATCGTAATGTGTGAATCGATTCGAATAGGAATCGTAACTGAATCGAAATCATAACTGATACGGAATCGTAACTGAATCGAATTCGTAACTGAATCGGAATCGTAACTGAATACGAAACGTAACTGAATCGGAATCGCAACTGATATGGAATCATAACTGAATCGGATTCGTAACTGAATCGGAATCGGATATGAAAAGAAATCGTAACTGAATCGGAATGTGAACTGAATCAAATCGGATTCGGTTCACAATAATCGATTCAAAATAATCGGGAATTTAAAAAATTGATTTAAGAGAGAATCGAATCGGAATCGCCCATCTCTAATGAGTATCTTTGAAATGTATAAAAGTTCTAAAGCCGAAAATCATATTTTTTTCAAAGCAGACGGGGTGTTTACATGTTCCATTTAAATTTAGCGCCTTCGCTTCGGGAGAAGTAATCAAGATGAGAACCGACATCCGAGCATCGCGGCACTTATAAGACGCTCCATTTCGAACAGATTACGTTTGATGATACTCCGAGGTCCACTACCGCTTTAAAAACTTCTTCCCTCTCGTCCCTGGAAGCTCCACTCACGGTCAATTTATTCCTGTCACACCGAACGCAGGCCTTTCCAAGTTAAACGCCACCAGCTTTATGACTCGAAAATTTATGGAGAGCGCTTAATTCAATGGAAGTGTTCAGGATCCATGTATGGTAGAAATATTCGAAGGCACATGCCTCATTTGAATATTTATTAAACTCCCAGCGTTACCTCTACTGACACATTTGCATAGAGACCCTTCTCATGATAGCACGTAGATATTTTGCCGACTCCAGTTTGTCAAACCAATGGCGAAATAATCATCGACAACGATGTATTACGTATAAGCATATTAGTCACATGACATTCACCTCCTTAGAACCACTCAAAGTCAAATCCTAGATAATACAATGCTCTGTGAACGCATGACAGACACCGGGTGGCAATTTGACTAGACTGTGACAAGTGACACTAATTTTGATAAACAAAGATAACTATAAACGCTGACCTCAGTTGTTGGCGCTTTAAAGAAATGAATGGTTACATAGTGGTTTTCGGCTTATATATTTTACGAGACGCTACAATGAGAAAATTGCAGTTAATTGGCATTCGACCACCGACGGTAATTAATGCAATGCGAGCAATGAAACAGTACCATGAGCCACCTACAATTTAAGAATCTATACCAAAAATCCTGTTCTCTGGTGGAAGGCAGCAGTTTCACCAGTAGGCACCGATGGCGCAGATCAAGAGGATCGGCCCGGCATCAACTGCCATAGCTACGGACGAGAGTGAAGTTCACGGAATCGGCCGCAGTACTGCGATGTGGAAGGCGAAGGGAAACCACCAGGGAAATAGGTAATTTTAAGTAGTTTTTTAAAATTTTTTAAAAGTAGAAATTTCCCCGTTTCTAGGGAAATATTTCCCTAGAAAATGCAGCCCTGCATAGGGCAGCAGTAAACCAATCTTCGGATTGAAGTACTAAAGATGATGGTGATGACCAAAAATCCAGCTAAAGGTCATAATGTGGAACTGAACCCTGGAAGACGTTGAATAATTTTATGATTTCATGCGTATCCACAATTTAATTTGCACCGGTTTTTTCTCACCTCGTCGCTAAGCAAAATATATGAACGAAACCCCGAGAATTCAAGACCGATGAGAAGAAACTAACGATTGACACCACTACGAAATGCCTAAATCGTAATATGTACCAAGGGCTGGTGAAATCTGTCCTTTGCGCTATCATGACCGTGTTAATGCAGGGGTTAACAAGGTATCTGTGTATGCATGCGAGATAAGATTCTTACCTTCGTTAATCATTTGGAATTCAAATTGAAATATTAAAGTTATCAAAATTCATTTACGTAAAAGCAGATAATGGAAAAAAACAGATTTAAATTCTACGACGTGGTCTTCAAATCTGAACAGTCCCCAACGATAAAAAGGTCATACAACTAGAATGTAAGGCCGGGTCTTCCCCAAGCAAATAATTCCGCATTACTTGAGGCGAGCACATTCCTAAGCAAAAATAATACTTGGGAGTAATTCCGGGATTTAGTGAGCGGAATACAGAAGCTACAAGCTGCACAAAATTTAGAAAATTATGCATGTTTCTGGAAATCTAAATGACTATGAACAAAAAGAATATATATGTACATATTTTTGGGCTCAGTAATCAGAGTAAAAGTATTGAAGTAGCAAAAAAAAGTTATAGTATTCATTAATCAGAATAAAATACAACGAAAAATAACACGAGAAATACACAGTACTAGAATTAAATAAGGAAACAAAAAATATGAAAACAAAAGCATATACCATAAAATTCACTGTGGGGCAAATTTTGTAATAACAATTGCTATTCATGCATCACTAGAAATTGTTAGTAACATTTAAAAATATTTTATTTTAAAAGTCACCAGTGATTATCTCTTTTAATTCGCGGGGGATTTTATTTTATGCGTGTACCCAAGACACCTTGAATGGCCTTGGGAAGGGAGAGGTCAGACGCTGTGGAACACACACAGGTAGTTGGTAGAAATTCTCGTTTTTACGCTGAATATCTTTGACCGACCAGGGAAAATTTGCAGGAGATATGCCGGCTCGTGGAACTTAAAGCAAGCCAAACAGTTTACCATTCTAAGAGAAACTGTTCCAAAGCTTATGAGGGGGTGAGGTCAAGGTGCTGGGTCAGTACACATGAAAAAACGTACGAACAATCCAGTATTCTCCGAGGGATTTAACTACGAGACTACGAGCGGAGAATGGGAGGAAATGGGTCCCGGTATGTGCGCATTGCATCCGATTCGAGGGCTGGTGAATCACCCTGTGGATAAAACAAACGACAGCCGTTTAATGCCAATTCCAGCTAGTAAAATCATGACTTCCAGTTGGAATTAAAGAAAAAACTTTAAAGACAAGCCGCAGCGAATGTGATTCAGCAGTGGTAAAGAGCCCCTTCTCTATGTATAGTTATGACTCAAATGCTTACCAACCAACTAAGCTTCGTACACTTACCGCTCTATCATCGCATCATGATGTACAGTAGTCTGCGTTGTTTGACGGTCAATTTCTAACGAAAGAGCCAAGACATTTCTGTTAATACTTCTGTCCAGATAGTTTAGTACCGATCCTCCGCCGGCGCGTCAAATGCGTGAATTCAAAGTAGACGTTAAACGTCTAAAGTTGATAAAGAGGTCGGTGTTGAAGAAGGTCGCGACATGAAATTTTTTATGACTTGTCCACGACTTATCATAATGCACACACACGATATCCAGTGTCAATAAAATCATCAATTTCAGCCAGAGTTGTGCTCGGTACGTGGGATGTATGTAATTTGGAAAACTGGACAGATTTTCAAACCATTTGCAATTGCCGCAGTGCCTACTTACGTATTAAAAAAAATAGCAAGAATAATCTTATTCAACACTTAACTTGGGTTTACGTTTCTTTAAAGTTTTCGTAAAACCTACGCAAGAATAATCTTACATCTTGGAAACAATTGCAATTTTTCTTATCAGTGACGAATTCCGTGGAACTGGCGACCTTTGTCCCCCAGGGACTGAACGACCAGAAAAAAACCCAGAAATTTTAATGTAAAAAACAATTGTTCCTTGAAGAAGAAAATAGACAGACTTTGTGGATTCCGCAGAAAAGAGGTAGACTTTGTAAATTATAGAAAACGTAGAAGTCTACCTCTTTTCTGCTTAATGGATAAGTTCCGTCAAACTTTGAGTCAAAGACGATTTCCTCCAAGTGTTCCTAATTACAAAGCCAAAGCCTGACTTCTCACTAAAAGCTAAGAGAAACACCTACTATGGCTGGATAGAGATTTATTTAATGAAATGAAAAGAAAATTCAATTTTAACTAATGCTAAAAATCACTATGATTATTTAATATCAATTTAAATACCAACTGTATTAAAACTAGCTGCGCCTATTAGTGTTTTTCGTATTCCGTGGTTAGTTAGAGATAACAGTCATCACGTACCAACGACCATGAAAATAAATCATTTATGAAGTAATTGCTATCGTGTTGAAAAAGTTCGAATATTGTTCAATTATATAGGTAATCTTGAAACTTTAGATAGGTGTGATAGATAGGTGATATAAATGAACAATATACAATAACGTATATCTTAACGACTATATCGTAAAAATCTTAACTTTCGCTGTGCGAGACTGGAAATATCCAATATGATTAAGTCTCAACGGCTTTACAACTCGTCCCCTCTCTTCAGAATAGTCAGCTATGATCGTGATTCGAATTTTTTTTCTGGATGGGCTCCAGTTACCATTCCCAAAAGATGATTGCGAACAGTTTTTTTTTACTATTCCACAAGGGCCTTTACCTCAACTTGTCCTCCACATTATGCAACATTTCGCAACACTAAATTGCGGATCCTCGACGGACTGCTAAGGAATCCAAATAAAACTAGTCACTGATGTCCGTTTTATGAAAATCACGTGTAATTCGAAAATTTTTATGAAAAACTATAGTCCCAATAGCCTTTCGCATTTCCCAAAATATGCCATCTCTTAAGGGCATTAAACAAATTATCGTAGAAAAAAAGAACCTTTGACTTGCCTCGTTTGCCTGTCCGCTCGAAAAACAAAGGAAAGTTGGAATCCGTAGGTTCCGACCGCATACCTATTTACCGGCCCGTATTTGTTCGACCTTCTGCTTATCGACGAAATCTTAAAAAAGATATGTCTATTGCTCATACACTCTGAAAAAAAGATGCGGACACAGAAAGACAATGGGAACGTCGAAACTCATGTGAACACTCCGTCTTCGACAATAAATTCAGATAATGCTCTTGACGGAGGGGTAATAGTAGGCAATAAAATGAGCTCATGAAAATGATCACGTCACAATTTACGATTAAAAAAACACGACTGATCAATCGATAGCAGCAACTCCAGCGACCTTCATACCGACTATTGCCGAGATGTAACAGTAAAAAACTTTGAAGAAATTAATGGAACGAGTCTCAATTTGGTTCAATTAAGTTGTTTCTCCTATGGCTTCCATGAGAGTTCCAAAATTCCTGATTATTCACTTTTACCAGTACCTAGAGTCATAGCCAAGCTACCCGTGTATCGACGAAACTATAGTTACATCGTTGACGTGGGCACACAGGGTAATCTACAGTTAATGTAATTCATTCAGAGTTCCGCCAATGGATATACGTGTTTGGATCTATGTTGAATTAGACCATAACAAAAAAAAAACGAAAAGAGATGCTAAATATTACGCACTTAATCTTCCAATCCATCTCGCTGTTTTCCTTATCCCTCAAGGATCTCAATACATGCATCCCCTTTAATCCATTACCTCGCAACTTTTTTTATTTGCTTACGCATGTGTGCGGCATTAAGTGCACTCCGGGAAAAGTTACCCATTTTTTCACTCACACCAGCCGCTTCCCGCGAATGAGAGATCGTCATTTGCGTGCAAAATTATTAGTTTCGAGGATTCCTTGATATTTACAGGAGCTTACAAACAATGTAACGCAAATTTCACCGAAAAATAAAATGCACACATGTGAAGCCATTTTTACTCCCGGGGCTAAACATTCCAACGAGGTTTCCCGGTTCATTGCAAATGGACGGGAAGCGGTCACGTAAAGCCTGTTACACACGACGCCATTTCTTGGGCCAGAAATGGTACAAAAAATGCACATGTTTTGCGTCGTGTGTCATTGCGAATTCCCTGCCATCTGGAGGTGGCACCAGTAGTTGCCTGCCAGTTGCACAGGATAGAACGTGTACTATTACCACCATTTTTATTATACCAGTTGTGAGAGTTTATGTGAGATTCGGCAACTGAAAAACATCATTCGGGGCTAGTAATCTGTTTTATTTCCATTTAAAACGTACTTCATTATTTTTATCGCATATATTGATGCATAATTAACATATTTTAGTTATCACTAATAATGTGTAAAACGTGCTATGGAATTGTTAGTAATGGTCCGTGCGAATATCAACTACTTAAGAACAGCATTTAGTTAGTATTCTCTTTAATTTCGCTTTAAAATATATTACATTATTTTTATCGCATATGTTGATGTATAAATAACATATTTCAGTTAAAGCTAATAATGAAATAGTGTGTAACACGTGTTATAGAATTTTTAGTTGAGTATCGCGCGAATCTCGATCACGTGAAAATAGCATTCGTATGTCAGTATTCTTTTTAATTTCCGTTTTAAACGTACTCCATTATTTTTATCGTATAGTATGTCGATGTGCCCGCCATTTTCATGCAATCTATGGCACCGACCTCTGGTAGCGTGCGTACAAACGTCACGCAATTACTTGCGCCAAGAATGGGGCCGCAAAATCCAGGCATTTCCTAGTACCATTTCTGGCCCAAGAAATGGCGTCTTGTGTAACGGACTTAAAGGATAGGTACTGCCAGGAGCGAAGAAAATATGCTGGTGGAGGAAAGCAAAGTCAAAATTTACAAAACATTCATCAACCGACCCACCATGACACACGGAACTGAAACAAGAGCGGACACCGCCAGAACTATGAAAACACCGCGATCACTGATAAGGGAAAACACTACGAGATTAGAATACGGAATGAAGAGATCCGTAAAACATGAAATGTAGAAGATGTTGTCAGATTGGGGGGGAGGTGGGGGGCAGAATGGGAAGATGATTCTGGAGGGACCATGCGGAAACAATGGATGACCCAAGGATTCCCGAGATTGCAATGCGCGGAATTCCAGAGGGTCACCGTCATGCCAAGGAAGACCACCCATTGAGAAGGATAGATAGCTGGACCTCTCCACCTACGGACCGGGTGTATTTATGACGAAACGGATCTAATGTCTACCAAAAGGAGGAAGAAGTAGAAGAATTGTAACGTCTTTCATTCTTTGAAAACTTCATGTTGTAGAAACACGACCTGAAAGTCACCCCTGAAACAGTTCGTCATAATACCGCAGTAAAATAAATCCAGGAAAGTATTCACAAAACTCGGAATGAGCACAGGATCGCTGCATGGAATTTCATCGGAGGATTGGTGAATTTGCGGAGAATTCCGGCGGAAATAATGGTGCTGGCGGAGAAGCAGGAGGGACTCCCGCACATAAATTCGCCCACCGCATGCTGGACTGTGCAACGCAAGACCCAGACTTCATTGAAGACCCCATCATCAATGCTTATCATTACCACGCCCCGGAAACGAATCGATAGTTCTCCCAGTGGAAGCATCCGACGTCACCATGAAGATGACGAAGATGAAGGGATCTACATCTACATATTACCCTGCAAGCCGCCACAAGGGCGTGTGGCAGGGGGTGAGCCACCACCATACATTCACA
>WURS02452782.1:0-14095 GCA_011762765.2 Rhinocypha anisoptera
CAATGCTCGGAGGAACAGAATATCCTGGAATGCTGAGGCTTATCATGCAGGATTAAGTGCTGCCAGAAGAAAGAAAGGGAGAAGAGAGGGGAATGGGTGGATGATGATGGAGGAATTGAAAAACCTGGTGGTGAGGGAGGTTTCCTTTTTCAATTTTTATACCCGCTGGCATCAGGCTCGCATCCCGGCGCACAATGACGAGGCGAGGTGGGGACGTGGGTGGCGAAGAGGCCATCCTCCGCCCTCCATCGCCGGGGACAAAGGGAAGGGTGTTGGTGGTGGGTGACTGGCTCCCGGCCCACCCTCTCCCCAGATGATGGCCCACCATCCCCCTCAACTCTCCTTAGCCCCGTCCTAATCCCTTTGCGCTTCAATCTCGTGGATCCTCCGAAGATGCTCTCCGCCCTCTCTCTCTCTCTCTCGCACTTCACACTTCCTTAACGAACAACCTCGCGCACCACTTACTTAACGCGCCTACGCTCCTCGCTTGTGACATCCGTCAAAGTTCTTCCGACGCGGAGGTGGGCGTATGAGCGCCCCGCGATCGTCAGCCTTTTTGTCTTTGTCCTCATCCGTCCGAGCCGAATGCAGACTTGAGCAGTTTCCTCCATTATTTCCGTGCGGCCTTCGCAGCTTTCTCCAAATGCGCCAAAGTTTTTACTCGGAAACGTGCCTCAGAAAGGAGGATAAACGGAAAGTTTTCCCCTGGCGTGAAAATTATCTCGCAAAAATTCCAATTTCAAGTATATTGAGGTGAATATATAATATTCAGCATCCTCTCAATGCTTGAAGTTTTCATAATATTCAACATCCTACGCACTGAGAAATGATGAGTCGGCATCGAACGCCTTCAGACTACACAAATCTACATACGTCACTCATAGACTAGATTTCTCCATACAAAAACTAAGCGTGTTTTCATGCTCACATTCGGTTTTTCGTCCTGTCTCATTCACAAAGGGTTCTGCTCTCCTTGTATATTTACTCTGCTTAGCAACTTCATCCAGTCCTAGCTTCACAATACGGTACCCTTACACTTCTCCTTATTTTTAATCCCTTTCTCTTCCAAGTCCCTGTCTTCCATCAAAACCGTTCACCTTTTTGCATTACCACAGTACTGATATGTGCAGCGTTTTTTCAGCAACCGAGAGGAGAGAGAAAATCAACCAACCACCCCTGGTATTCGTGTAAAATATTCTTGGGATCTTAGAAAATACTTTGAGGGAATTGTATTACCTTCCACACCATTTAATCCTCAGATGGTGGCCAACTCTACATATATAGCCTTAAGAAGGGGTTTAGACGCTAAATTCGAACATTTTACTTCACTCTCACTAAATAATGAGGTAGCGTTTATAACTTTAGCACTTCTTATTTTAAAAAGTTACTGATGTTTGTAGGAAGCCATATTTTCTTCATGACGCTTTATAATGGGAAAAAATAGGTAAAATAACTCTGGAATTATTTTCATTTTATTGATACGTAATGACATATTATTCCACTGTTTTCCTAATTACAAAGATTTCCATTAAAAAGTCGTTACGAGGGCGTTCCAGCAATATTGAAAATTGCATTCAATAGGTTTTAAGTCAAAATAATTTGAAAATATGGTAAATAGAAGTGTCTTTCAATGGTAAAGCGAAATTTAATTATTTTTCCAATTGACTTTAAAATGAATTGATTCAGGAAAATTTTTAATAAAATTTTTTCGTTAAAAATCCACATAATGATATTAATACGATGTTTCCCTAACAAACTTAATTATTGTGTTAACTTTGTAAAAATAATACTTCATTTGATACCACAGATCAAGAAAATCTTGATTTTTATATTCCACTATGACTTAAATCACAGATTTTTCTTGAAAATAATATATATATGTTTACATCTATTAGAAAAAGGCTAAGCTATGTATGTACATAGGCAGCTAGCTCAACCTAAGCTAAGTCCATGAATGCATTATATATTCTAGATATTTTCTCTCAAATTATCGTGGAATAAAGTACCATATAATTTCTGAAACAGACGGTTCTTCAAGGGAATATATGAATTCGAGATGGCCCCATGCATTTTCCTCTCTTTTAACCACTGTGGTACTCTAGATGAACGTAATCTGAACTTCACACTTAACAGTAGAAAGGAGTAAGTAAAATATTTTTTCTTACTTTTCTTTCCCAGGCTTTTAAGAAACGACTCAAACAATTAAAAATGTTGCATTGTGAGAAATATGAAAATATGTCATTCAACTCCATCCATTGTGGAGAATTTTTCAAATGCGCCCTAAAAGATTCTTGAAAACAGGATGTAAAAATGCTATAGTACGGAGTCATACCCTTTTCTTTTATTCTGGCGTCGTTATTTCTGCTTTGCAGCCCGCTCCTCTGAGTGAACCAGGTTTGCAATTCCACTCTTCTTATGCCTTTTCTTAAGCAATATAAAATGAAAAATTACTTCTTTCTGATCGTTTGCTACACCGTCAACGTCTTATTTCGCACCAACTTAAGACTCATTTCATCGTGTACGAAATAGTATTCATGATATTGTCTTGTAAGGATTCATAACGACAGAATACTTTTATTCTTGGGAACCATCTCAAAAGACAAAAAGTATTATACTTATTTTCTTTATTTCCTGAAGTACCAGTCTGAGATTGCTATGCGTATTTCAACGCATAACAGAAAAAAAGATAATTTTATCATGTCCTCTCTAAAAACATCACGGGAAATATATGCATATGATTGTTTATAATTGAATACTTAATTAAGTTTATAATGCAATATTTGTGCATATTATTCATATAGATAAATATATATATATATGTCATATGATCATTTATAATTTTCTTTAACATCTCATGTCATTAACCCCTGAATTTTTCAATGTTATTAGAAAAAATCACGCAAATGATATTGATACGCACACACGCTTTGATAATGGGATTCGAATTAATGGGATAATATGCACCGAATAATGGTAGGCCAGTGGGTGGAGTGCTTGGCTACTGACCGGGGGACCAGGGTTCGACACCCGGTGACGACCACTGACACCTCCAACTAAACCCAAGATTTTTCGGGTACCACATCTTCGTGGGAAACCACAGGCGGCACAGGGAAAGGAACTGGCCCCTCTATCCTGATGTGTGAAATTCACACGCCGTGGACTTAGTACTAGGTGAGCTCTACCCTTCACTCAACACACCGACCTTCGGGTTGATCATTGTGGTTAACATGTATTACTAGGATATCGATGGTAACACTCCTGTAAATAACGTATTCATTGGTCAAAATGGGATTATCTTATGCTTCGGTGACCTTAATGGCATTAAATAATTAGATGGAGCTTATAAGGACCCTCATTCTTTACTATCATGATATTTGTTCTAAAAATTACCATCAACTCACCTTACAACGCATACAATATAATATTGGCCTACTGATCACAGTAGTTTTGACCTACGTAAATGACCAGTGATAAATTTCGTATTATAGATGTAATGGTAAAGGAAGCGTGATTTTAAGGTTTGTTATGACACTAAATATTTACAAAGTAAAGGAAACAAAGATGCATAGAAATAGTCTCCTCCGAGGGACCTCCTAAACTCTCTTAGAAAGAGCTGAGCTGTCATGCCAATTTTTTTCAAGGTAAGTAGCTAAGGTTAGTTAAACGGTAGTTACATGGAAGAGTTAAGTGGAAGAGGGCCAGCGAGGGATAGCTATGTTACTGAACAGGAAATAAGAAATAGATGTAACAAAACAGGCCGTATATTAAAATACTACTAAGTAGATGCCGATAGTTGAAACAACAGCATACCCAGCGATTATTATTAATTCAGTCTGGTACATGCTCTCAGGAAACTATATAGGGAAAAATATATGCTGCATGCGATCAAATCGAGGAATTGTTTAGAGGGTTCCCAAGAACGAGAAAAGTGATTGGAATTTGACGCAGTGCTAAGCGAAGATGCAGAGGCGTTAGGTTAACACAGTTCGAAAAAAATAAGTAAAAGTAAATAAGTAAACATTTTTAATAAGTGATATGGAAAGTAGTAAGTAAAAACATATTACTTGGAAAGAAGGGATAAGTAATTAAAAATTAATACATTTTCAAGTGGGTAGATTGAAGTACGAGGAATTAAGTGATAAGCTGAGAGATGTGGTGTGTTCTATAAAATCTTTTTGAATTGGAGAAACTGATTGCTTTCCATGCAATTTACAGAAGTAAGCATTGTTTATTATACATTTTTTCTAAAGTATGTTTTGGTGTCAATGGAAATACATATAAACTTTACAATATCAAAATGTAAAGGTTAAATAAAATTATAGCAATGTCTAATACTTATCTTCAATTAACGAGTAAAAAACGGGTTACTAAGTTTATGTGCAACCGTGTTACTTATGAGAAGCACTGAAGGAATGTGAATGTGCTTGGAATTTCTTCATTACAGAATTTTCAATGAGGCACGTTACACAAACTCTCCATGAAGAATTGCACAAGAAAAACCCCTTTGCACAAAATGGGTGCCGCGATACTTCACAGCAGGTAAAAAACGTATTTCGTATGAAAATTTTAAAGTGCTTATAACTTTAGCGCTGCAAATATAATTATTTTATTTGACTTAATTCTATAGATGAAATATGAAATCATCATCACACACCGGACTCTTAAAAGCAATGTAAACAGTGAACAGAAGACTGAGAAGGCAAGTGTGGTTCCATCAAACGAGATGGAACGGGATATGAGGTGTTTCTATTGCCTCGAAAATCTTCAGAATAAAACCAAAGATGTTAATAAAATCTTTTAGCCAAATTATACCACGAATTATCGGGAATAGATCTGGTATGCACATGAAAAAAATGATTTTCCACCAGGACAAGTAAATACCCACAAAGTTCTGTTCTGGTATGATGAAATTGACAGCTCCGTACCAAAAATTTTGGGAAGATATTCCTCAGATAATGCACCTTATTTTTATCTGTTAATAAATCTTAATGTCTACCTCACTTAGTAACTATCGATGAATGCATCAAATATCAATAGCAATCGTATCTGTCATGGAGAAATTGGCAGATCTTCAGGATTAAAACTACAAAGACGGGATATCGTTGTAATAAGAATTATACTTAAGAAAGATTTTGTAGAAAAAATAATTTTGTTACAACGATTTTTTTCGATTTTTCGTACTAGAACTGTTCTGAGCACTATTCTTGACCACTATGTAGTTGATTCTCTGTCACAAAATAAAAACTGATTGAAAGGTTCATGGGACATGGCCGGAATATATCTCTTTTATAACGTCATCTACATCGCTTTTGTTAGATAGATATGACTTAAGAAGATGCAGAAAAAATTCTCATATCAGTACCAGCCAAAATGTACATTGTTTTATTTATTTTAGACATAAAAATAAAAATATGAATATATAATCTAAAGTGAAAATTTTGAGGAGACTATTTTGACAGGAATATTAGTTGTTGCGAGTGATTTAAAAGTTATAAGAGGAAAAAATGATGACTGAGCCTTTGGAAGGTCAATAGTGTATAGTGTAATGGGGAACTTCTTTAGACTGGTATGCAGGTAGTCGGGATTGGCTACACTTTCGGGCAAAGAATTGTGTTTTATGAATGCATTGAAGATAAATGTGAGGTTTTGTAAAGAAGATAATCCTTTAAAATAAAAAAATGTGGCGACTCTCCAGAAACATGAGATCAAAGTTAATTTAAATGCCAGAGATTATAATTTGAAGCATTTACATTAAATTACTCATATTATACATAACGGACAAGTGACAACGGTATAGATGTAAGAATTGCTTGCATCTATTAATGAAGGATTATAATATTAATACGAAAATTTAAGAAAAAAATCGTGAAGTAGACATCACATCCCTCCAAAAGGGTCCTTCATACGTCCCTCCTACATCCACCCTTCCCTTCACGTGGTAGAAGTGTTTCCACGTTTTTTAACTCTGATAGACCTGCTGCAGATAATATTGTTTTTTCGCTCCTGGTATGGTAACCCATGGAAAATAAATCGGAGGGTAAATACCTAGCAAAAAGTGGTAGTTAACGCAGCGCATATGTATTCCTCAGCGAAGCGGGTGTATAAGTGCCTCTAATTCCACGAGAGGTAGCCATTTGTTTTGTAATTTTACGTTAAAAAATCCTATGGGGTAAGGCAACAGGAAACTGTATGAAATAAATCTTTCAAGGAAATCGGCGGAGATAGCACTGTCACCCCAAGAATACCGTGTGCCACGCAATTTAGAGGGAAAAAAATAACACGGAGAAGATGACTTCAACTATCAATAGGCACATATATTTAGGACGATATTAAGGATATGTGTGCTGAAAGGTCTCAAGATAGAGATGGAGAGAGGCAATATGGGCTTTATTGGTCCATCTAAAGTAAGAACAAAGTATAGCTGAGCGACAGATACCGGATAATTTTAAGTGGAGTTTATATCAGAGTCCGAGTTGGCTAGTGAAGATCTAAGAAGTTATCTAAGAAGAAGAATATTTAGTACTGAGCAGGTGATTGATACCAAGACAAACTCACAACCAGAGGAATTAAAATTCATAATTATCAGTGTGAGGAGGTATTTCAGAGAATTCATGGTAAAAAGAAAATAGTACATAGTGATGGAATACCGGAATGCATTAGTCGGTAAAGGGAGAGTTGTGGGTGAAGTAGGAAAAATATTTTAGTCCCAAGAATCACTGCGGGAGGAAATAAATGAAAATTTACAGAAGAAATATATCTAATGATAATACATATATGGTTAAAACACCAAAAAACGATTAGTTTCCTATGGACAATTCCGTGAGGTGAAAGGAGGTACTAACTACATTACATCCTTTGAGGCTAACATATAGAAACAAAGCAAAACCACAGTCTTCAACCCTAGGCTTGATAAGCGAAGGTAGGACTCACCGAGTACTAAGCTCAATGGTGTGTGAAAATTTGCAACTCAGGGTAGGTAGGCAGTTCCTTTCCCTGTGCAGTCTGTCGTTTCCTAGGAGACGCAGTTAGCATCTATAGAATCACTCATTGTAGTGGAAGGTGACCAGTGACGTCACAAAACCTTGAAACCTGTCCTCTGTTCAGAAGCCAAGCGCTGTTTCCAATTGGCTACCACAACTCCACACACAAAAACGGCATTATAAAATAAAACTATCCTCCCAGAAAGGGAATGGGTTTACAACCATTATCTAGCGTTGATGCAGTGTCATGCAAATTAAAAGCAATTGAATAGAGTAGGAGATTAAAACGGTTGGAATGTAAAATGTAGTTAGGGATAAAAATTATATCAGAAAGCACTGAATAGAATGATGAGGGTAGGTAATCAGAGTGAGAAAGTAATTGAAGCGTGGTAGAGTTTAAGGAAGCTACAAAAAATATGAAAATATAGAAAATTTAAGCACATTGACAATGAGATGGATTGTACGTAATAAGGACGACAGAGAAAAGGAAATATAATAATATCAGCCATTCATCTAGTAACAAGTCGGGAGACGATAATCTGAGAGGGGGCAGACTAATAGAGAGAAGAAAGGATGAGGAAGGGAATACGTACGATACTGTGACAGAGGCAGGGAGAGATAGGGCACAAACAGTAGTATTGTCAGGAAATGGAAAAAAAAGATGAACCAGAAAAAATTAATATTATTGGAAGAAATTGAAAAAAGATTGAAATCCTGTGTGGAGGTCTTCATTGAAGAGAATAAGTATAACCTCATATTTGAAACATTTCATATAAAGAAGATGAAGTGAGAAATCACGAATGTAATGCGTATATGTTGAGAAAGCAGAGTACAATATGAAGGCGAACATAGCGGAAAATAGAACATTACAGGACCTAATGTCAAGCATAACCATGATGACTTCGTTTGTTTTTGGGATGGAGGTAATGTGGGAATATAAAAGCTAAAATAATGGGAATGTTACGGTGTATAAGGGTACAAGGAAAAGGTAGTTGTGTGCATTCAGTCGGTACAAAATACTTACATTTCACGATATTGACATTTTTCACTTAGTGAATGAATCATCGTTTCGTGTGTTTAACGTCTTATATTTGATTTGGTTGAATCAACAAGAATATAAAGTTTTTTGTCGTCATCGTCGTACGTACCCTTATTTGTATGTCTAATGTGAAATAAATATTTGTAAAATCTTATAAAATTATTTACTCTAGAAAAAGTCTCCGGAAGAAATATTTCATTAGACATTTTTGTACTTCCTAAAATCTGTATGTGATGCATTTGGAAATTGGACTTCTGTGGTCGTGATGCATGAGAAATGAGAACACCAGGGAGAAAATGGAAACATACATATGTGCGCATCAAAATTTTAATCAAATTCATCACTCAACAAAAATATGAAGGTCTTCAATTAAGTGAACCCTAATGAAAAAGTGCATTAAAAAATAGAAAAATGTTTGGCTAAACTCTGTAGATATTGGCGAAAAATATATGGAATACTATTTTAACACATGAGATTTATATGTAGAAATAATCAATTCAAGTAACCATAAAAATTTTACACACAAATGTAAATATATAAATGCCTATGGATCGCCATCCAACTTAATATTTAAGAACTTCGCACTCTGAGCAAAAATTATGACAATGACAAGTTATTCACTATGGAGTGCTGAAGAATAACTGTTATTAAAAAGCTTCTATGCACCAAAATATCTGTGATGATTTTGGGCATAGAAGAAATAAAGTTATTCCGTTAAATTTTTAGTTGGCTATTTAAAACATGGGTCATAATATGATTTGATTTATCAACTGAGGATTTGGAATAATAAATTCATAATTGTCAATTTTAACATTATAGTAATTTCAGGAAAAAGGCACTACAAAATACAGCTAAGTTAGCAACTAACCCAAGTCAAGATTTTTTCTGTTAAATTAATTATATTTCAAGGGTTTGCGATGCAGAAATACTTCTAAAATTATGATTAACTTAAACATATTCTCTTTCACCATATTATAAAGGGGAGTTTGTCTATGTAATGATAATTATTTTAATACTTCTCTCATTCAAACATATATAGATGAAAGATGAAGTATTCTGAGTAAATTTAATGCAAAAGTAAACGTGAAATTCGAGGAAAATACATGCACAGAGTAAAATAGATCGCAGAAAACGGGCTGTGATGTAAAGAAAAGGAGGAAAGAGGAAGCATTTAAGTGTATTACGGAGTGATTGGTTTTTTCCATCTTTCCCGAAATTCTAAAAAAAAATAATCATCGGCTCCTGCAAACTCACTTCGCAATCTGAGGTTTCCGTGAAGATGAGGGAGTGGCAAAGCGGGACGGAAGAAGAAAAGAGAGGCATTGTTAAAGCAGCGGGTTGCGGAGAAAGAGGGACGAAGGATTCGGAAGAAAGGATTATAGGGAGCATAGAGAACTGGATCGATTTATAAGGCTTGATGCATCTGCAATGAGAAGAGGAAGCGGCAATGGATTTCAAGCTGACGGATTTGAGGAAAAAGAGAGTGAATAGACGTAAAAGGGCAATGAACAGGAATCATGTTTATAGCAGTGATAGAGATAAAACTTCACCCAGAAAAAGAAAAATATTTACGATAAATTTCCAATAACCAATACTAGTGAGGATCACTTAGACTCAAAAAGATAGTGCAAGCAACGTAACCATTTAATATTGACTTCCAGTATATTTATGGAATATGAAATGACTAGAAATAATTTGGTGACTTTTTGATGAAGCTTTATAAAAGTTTCAAATTTCAATTCAATACTAATACCTATAGGGGAGTAACAAAATTAAATTTTAAGCCTTGAATAGCAGTACCTATTCGGTTCACAACACGGATTGTGTTCTTAGGCATTTGATAATAGGCTGAAAACTTTATTTAGGTACTTATTAATACGCAGAAAAAACAGTTAAATACCCATGTTGCAGCTGAATAGTATGGAAAGTGTATGTCCAAAATTTGGTGTCTACAAAAGCACTTTCCTATTTGTAAGCTGCAGTATTGACGTCAGAGGCTAGAAAAGCTTTCTTTTGGTCATGGATAGGATTTGTTAGGTACCTGAGGGAAATTATCTCGTAATTTCAGTCACATGCGTATGAATATAGTTGTTTCGTTTGACCAGTAGAATAGAAAGAATGAGTGCATGGAAAAAATAAAAGTCGATACAATTGAAGAAGAGGATAATACATTTCTACCCTTGATTGTTGTTTTTAAAGGTAGGTATGTTAACGGTGAAATTGCCTAGCAAAAAGTTGCCGGTCATACCATTAAAACATTCATTTGTGTATTATTCGCAAAAAAATCTTTTTTTTACGATGTTACATTACTAATGACTAATATCGGACTTTCTTAATAAATGCCCTATATTTTTAGGAGACATAACTATTCAAAAACTAGTCTATTAGAGTGACATAGACTCGGATCAGAACGAATACGACGGCCATTTTGTTTTATATGGATGAGTTTTACAAAGCAAAGGAGGAATCGTTAGTATCAAATATTTACCGGATTATTTTCCCAGATTATTTTCCAAATCTGATCACCATATTACCTTTCATGTTCTTTACTCTCTTCTTGACTCCAGAAATTAACGTTTCAGCTTTCTCGGCCGCCCGGAGAATTCCTTCGTTGCTGAGATTCGTACCACTTTCGAATCTTAGCAACGAAGGCCTTCTCTCGGCGGCCGAGCAAGCCGAACAACACCGACTAATTCATGTGTGATGAGAAGAGTCCTCGGTAGTCTAACTGTCAAAGCACACCTTCAACTAGATATTGAGGAGGTCCGGTTTTCGAGTCCCGGTTGAGGATAAATCTTTTTCTCATATGAATTTGTCGGTTTCCATCAAATATTTTCAACCCCATTGTGTGTTCGTCCTTTTATGTGTTCCTATCCCTTTTCCTAATTTACTATAATTTGAATGGTGTATTTTCGCCAGATGGCGGTTACTTCTGTTCGAATGAGTGTATATATATATATATATAACCCTTCGTGTCTGAACATCCCTTCCATTCGCCTTTCCTTCTTCCCTCTTCGGATTTCACACGACAATTGGTTCTTCCCCCCTGCCGGGAGCCAATCCAGCATAATATGTGCCTTCTGCATAGGTGGTGTTCCATTTTCCTAGACCACATTGTCCTTCAGTTTTTCTTTCACGACCTTCCCCACGGATTACATTGACTTTCATTGGACTGGAGGACTGCATGGGAATTTAAGCATTCCTATAAGGAAACACTATAGAAATTATAGCTTTCTATATTTCCACAAAATAAAGAGAGCACGACCGGCTTCGGTGATAATCGTCGCCATCACTAGATGATGACGATTATTCTCGAAACCGGTCCTGCCCTTTTTTTGTATTGCGGAAATATACAGAACTATAATTTCTATATTGTTTCATTATGGATTTCCACCTCGTCACGGCCTCCTCAGCGAATTATATTCTTGTGAGGATTAAGATGACCACCTTCATCAGACAGGAGATTAGACGAAACTCATTAGATTAGACGAAACCCACTGATTAGACGTTTTGTCTGCTCAAGTGGCGTGGAACAGGTATTGGGTAAGGATACACGATAAGTATTTTCATGTTCAAGTCGACCATGAATGAAATGAACGACAAAGTAAAAATAAAGAAGGCAGCTCACGGAGGGACCTAAAGGGAAGAAATCGAACAATATTTAATGACATGTAGGTGGAATGTTGTCGAAATAAAAAGAGCTAATGATGATATAATAATTATTAAGCCAAGAAAACTACTAATAAAAGGCATGCTAAGTCAATCGGACAACGAAAAACTTAAATATCATTTTCAAACATAAATATCACCTTTTGAAAAACCTCTCTTGGCACGTGTAAGCAAGCATCATTTTTTGAAGTAGGGACGTAAGGAAAATAGTATGTGCGACAGGTATTGGAAATGGAAATTTAGCCTTACGTTGTCGAGCCTAGGTGATCTTCGTGAGGATGTGAACAAGTTATGAGCGCAAATAGAGTTTCGGGATATACAAATGACAACACATACTTAAATAAACACGGTTAAACGAAATAAATGAAAAATATTTGTAGTAAAATAGTTAAAATTTTCGTAATTGCATATACGTCAGATTGGGATAGAACCGGCCTGTATTCAAGTAACAGAAGAGACTATATCAAGATGAATGGTTGTCAAAGCAATGAGTAGAAGTTTGAAACAGGAGGAAATAAGACGAATATGAAAAAAAGATAATATTAAGGTGTCTATAATCAATAGAAAAGTGGAATGAAGTTCATCATTACACCTGAATGATCGAAAAAAGGATAGTAAAGTTAGCTAAGAGGTCCCGAGGAAATTCGGAAAAAAATGATGGAGAGGTAATCATTTCGGAATCACAAAAAAAGAAACAGGCTGTCTGACGGAGGATAAGAAGGAAAAATAAATCTTGTGCACTCGTATTTTCGTCGTAAGCACGAGAGGTGGAGTTTTTGAAGAGTTCAGTGCTGGGAGAATCAGACTGTTCGGCCGTTATTCCAGTGAAGGGACAAGACCACTTGCTTCGCGCACCCCTCCATCCCTTCGAGGGGGAGAATGCTCTCCTCTGGAATAGCCCTCTCGCCATCCGAGACCACGCCCATCTTGCATTCTCTGGAATCCTCGTTTAGCAGCGTGTTCTAGCAGGACTTTCTTTTTCATCTCCGAATTTTGCTGAAAACTCGGGGTCTGGAATCCTCTGCTGACTACTGCCGATCTTGCAAAATAAAAGTGTTTTGCGTGCCATGGTTAATTACGGAAAAATAAGATTAACAGTTACGGGCTGGGCATAGTGGAGGGGTCTTGTACCTGATGAGGGCTTAGCAAGCCGAAACTCGCGTAGCACGCATTAAATACTTTTGTGGAGAAGTGCATTTCTTTTATTCATTATGGAAAAATAATAATATCTGAGGTCCTTTTGTGAGGTAGTTATAGCATGACTAATTCGGAAGACTTAAAGTTTGCCGTGATAATATATATCACTTTACTAAAAGCTGGTTTAAATTACGGTGAATGTAATGAAACATGAGATATCAGATTTTTTTGTGTCACGTCATGTACTGCCTACCCTGAGACAGCGGGAATTCAGAAAGATGTAGTTCAAGGGAGACACGTTTGACTTCTCGAAACTTGAGAGTAATTCTATTTGAGGATCTAGAATTCATTACAATTGGTCCTTGATGAGGGGGAGACTTTCTGTTCAGAAGTTTATTCTACTCAAGTTTTGTGTTCGCTACCTCCACGTTGACCCGCCGTAGATTCCCAAAATAAATATAAAAGCTGCGACTTTCCCCCTCAAGACTCCCCTCCTTCTTGGAAGTACTGAGAGGTTACCTCATGGCGGATATATTAATTTCATGGGATATTTGTGACTTTACGTACATCTTGTGACGAATTAACCTAAAATATTTCTTTGCGAGTATAACATCCTAGACAGAAATTCGCAGCTTTCATAATTATTTGTTAATTTACGACGGATAACTGAGCAAGTAGTGGATTAAAACTTGTGCTGATCACACTTATGAATATAAAAATCTCCTTTCGAAGAAATAAGAATTACGTACTACGTATATTTCCACTAATATTTTTAACCTGGTACATCTAGTTTCAACCCTACGGCGTCATCTTCAGGTACAAACATATCATACGGAGACAGTCATTTATATACACTCAGGTACACTCGAACACTAAACGGGACGAATTACGGAGTCTCTTTACCATTTCTATCGAGTTCTGACATGTCAAACTTGTCTTCCTTGAACTACATCTATTTTCTGAATTAGCGCTATCTCCGGGTAGGCAGCATGACGTGACACAGAAAATCTGATGTCTCTAAATCCCCATCACTCACTTCGTTTCAATCCCAGTGATCTGATCGGACAACATTTTACCTGCTCTTCACAGACTAGTAGCTCACGATCAACGCGTAAGACTTATATATATATATATGTGTGTGTGTATGTATATATATATATGCATATATATATGTATATATAACGAACACACGTACACACTTATAGACATTCACACACAGAAACAATAAAAAGATAGACTTACATTTCGGAAATATTTCGAGGCTCCTTGC
>WURS02452792.1:3586-14093 GCA_011762765.2 Rhinocypha anisoptera
ACCTTGTTTTATTTAGTTAGTATTGGACCCTTCTGGTCAATTGTAATAAGATTCACGCTAAGGTTAGGCTTAGGTCGTCGCGCTTAGATATAGTATTACCCTGATAGCAGTGATGCCATTGGCTAATGAATATTAGTATTCTTTAGTCCGTGGGATTACTGTTATGATTTGTGTTTTCTGTGTACTAATCCGCTCTGTTGACAGGTCCCCCTCCACCCCCTTCACCAGCCGGAGGACCACACCATTCAAGAAGGAAGTCATCCGCGATTAGCGACGGTAACGAATCCTGCGTAGTAGTCCGACCTTGTTTTATTTAGTTAGTATTGGACCCTTCTGGTCAATTGTAATAAGATTCACGCTAAGGTTAGGCTTAGGTCGCCGCGCATAGAAATAGTATAACCCTGATAGCAGTGATGCCAATGGCTAATGAATATTAGTATTCTTTAGTCCGTTGGATTACTGTTATGATTTGTGTTTTCTGTGTACTAATCCGCTCTGTTGACAGGTCCCCCTTCACCAGCCGGAGGACCACACCATTCAAGATCGAAGACATCCGCGATTAGCGACGGTAATGAATCCTGCGTAGTAGTCCGATCTTGTTTTATTTAGTTAGTATTGGACCCTTTTGGTCAATTTTAATAACATTAACGCTATGGTTTAGGCTTAGGGAGACGCGTTTTCATATAGTATTATTGTAATAATTTTTTATTTCTGTGCACTAATCCGCTCTCTTTGGTGACTCCTCATCGCCCCAGGGAGAAGGACACAGTTAAGCAGAGGTTGAGTCTACAGGCAAGAAGCAATGTTCCCATCAAGCGGAGGCCGAGGAGGTAAGACCTGGGAATTCCAGGAATCGTTATCGTCGATCATTCGCATTCGGCTTTTTTTGTTATTGTTTAATAGTTTCGTACCGATATTTTTAAATTGTTGGCCAGATTTTTGACCGTGGTATAAGGTAACACACTGACAGTTTTTTTTTGCAATGTATTTCAATTGGAGAAGTTTCTCTAATATGAAACTTTCTACCTCATATTTCATGGATTGAAAATGTATTTTACAGTATTTTTTAGAAAAATTATGAGTGTGATTTTCTCTATTAACAGATTTTTTTGCTTTTCAAGGAGAATGTCCCTCGGTATTTAAAAACAGATGAATCTTTTTTTATCTAATTTGTTTATACACTTTTTTCAAATATATTCAATTAATTGATATTTATACAAAACTCAATATCAACAAAATCAATTTAAAAACAAATTCATTGAAAACATTATACATTACGCATTGTTCATGTTTTATAAAGTTTTGATGTGTCAATTGAAATTGATTTTACAGCCTGGATCCACCAAACGGAAAACAACGAGACAGGGAGCAATTGGATAACGTCCTGACAGGGGTGCTGCATCCACTTTTGGTAGGATGAATTCCCATCACGTCAACATCATCATCATCCCAAAGATTGAGGTAGGATGAAATCCCATCACTTCTACTTATGTTTGTATCGAGAAGTGTGTGTGTGTGTGTATATGTATATATATATATATCGTATATGTTACTTCTCGGCCACATAAAGATATGTGATTTTATTTTTATCCAGGGATTTGGCCAATTACAACTACAATTATTCCATTGCTGACGATTCGATTTATTTATAAATCATCTTCAGGGCTGATGGATGGGGCGGACATATACACGAACAAAGAAAAACACATAACCAGTCAAATAATCAGCACGGGATAAGATATAGTGGCATATACACAAAAAAAACATAATAGACAATAATAAAATGACATATCAACATATATAGTACGTACTAACGAACGGAAACCGGGTCACACTGACCATGTAAAGACTATGTTGGTACGTACTATATATGTTGATATGTCATTTTATTATTGTCTCTTATGTTTTTTTTGTGTATATGCCACTATATCTTACCCGTGCTGATTATTTGACTGGTTATGTTTTTTTCTTGTGTTCGTGTATATGTCCGTCCCATCCATCAGCCCTGATGACGATTTATAAATAAATCGAAACGTCGGCAATGGAATAATTTTAGTTGTAATTGGCCAAATCCCTCGAGACAACAAAATCACACACACACATATATATATATACATATTTATTTATAATTTCCCTCTCATTAGGAAAAGAATTTGTTTTTCTCTTCTCTGTATTTTTATACATGGTACATTTAATTAAAATTAAAATTTTAAAGTACCTAAAGATTCGAGACACTTTAAAATAGTATTCCTGGCAATAGTAGATTATGATGAATATAAATGAAAAGAATTTGTTTTTCTCTTCTGTCTGTCTGAATGGAAAAATATGAAAAATAAGGATACATCTGGTAGAATTGGAAAATAAATCTTATCAAATTATAAATCTTTCCAAAAATTTCCATATAAAATTGAGTTTTTTTCCCTTTGTTAATTCCAATATACCGAATCAATCATACCACAAGTGAATTTCATGGATACCTCAGTGGTACTAAATATTCCGTGATGTAGTATGATTAGTTTTCCGTACCACACTTTAACTGACAATATTACCAGTTTCATTCTTCAGTAGAATCTTGATTTTGCGCGACACCTAGGGACCTTAATTGTCAGTTTTTTGTGAAATAAAATATGACATGAATTTAAAATGAAATTACGATAATGGCTGATTTTAATAAGTGTGCTAAGAATTTTTGCTGCATCATAATGAAATACTATAGTTTGGTCAATATATATATCGTTACTGCAAGGAGTTCATCTGTTCAGTAATTGCAAATAAATCTTTAAATTATCACCCAGCTCGGTCTGAATCTGTGTATCAGGTATCATCAATGATTTGCAATGATCTGGCAAAACCGTACGAGGTTTCAATGTCAATTTTTGTCTCATCATCATGATTCTGTCGCCGAAATGTATTTTTTTTAATGCTGTAATTCTCGAGGTGAAATCCTTAAATGTGGCATAAATGAATAGAAAAATCGTCACATTAAAAAAAAAAACATTTCTTCAAACGGAATACTGCCTGTCGGTTGAGAAAGTCGTGAATTCCTCCGTTACGACAAGAAGGTTCCCTGTTGTCATTTTCTTAAACGACACAGAATTTCAAGAATGGTAAAAATTTCATATTTTAAAATTTGCACCTACAGTATGCAATATTATATATGCATTAAGATTATATCTTCTTGAAAATCCAAGTTTCAATGTCTGTAATTACACTGTATTCCTCACGTATGAGGTAGAAAATTCCGAATTAGAGAGACCTCTCTAATTGATATACATTGCAAAAATAAACTATCTCCTCCATTTAATAAAGATTAGTTCTATATTTTTTTACTGATAAAATAAGTAATCGGCGTATCAAATTCCACTCAACAAGGTGTGACAGCACAAATATCGGGTAACCCAAAAGGTAGCTTGTCACTGTAGTTATCTCTGTGGTTGATTCATATAGTATAAAGACAGATGATGGGGTTCCTACTGTTACAACTATCGTTCCTAAGCTTCGTATCTCTAGGTCATTGCCTTCTTCGTGAAAATTGTGGTTTATTGTGGTCATTGTGAACCTGGCGCAGTATTTTTCACAAAGGAATACACTCCTGGTACTCATGATTATCGCGGTGAATAACGTTAGCGTAAGATAATACAATAATAATAATAATGTAATTGATATTAGTAATAATACATAATATTAGAAATTATTGTTGTCATTTGTTACTCTTGGAATTCTCAGTAGCGTTAGGTATTAATTTAAATTTAATTAAAGAATAGAATTAAGGAGATTCTTCTAGACTTTGCCTAAATTTGATTAACGTATACTATGTCGCTTCACGAAATCCATGAAAGAAGTTTTACGAATACTGGAAAAACATTTTCACAATAAAATCTCACAATAAAATCGCTACAACTACTTCAATTAATTTCAAATAGTTACTCCATATGGAAACGTAAAGGTTCGGCCGGGACAGCAGCATCGCGTTCGCAGAATCGAATTATTTTGAAAGATTTATATGTAAAATCAAGATTCTAACTCAGCCTATACCCAATTGACATAAATGTGGTGTTCTGGTTTTAGGCCATGGAGTCCATTGGATGTGAAGCTGCCTAGGATGGACAACACAGAGGAGAAGATCACCATGCCGGATGATTTTATTAATTTGTAGACTAAAGAACTGTAACTGTTTTAGAAATTTTATCCTGTAATTGTGAGGGTCATTTTATGCATGTTTATTTTTGTAACCATTTACATAAGTAATTCACCTAATTCTCCTCCAGGTTTACATCCATAACATTTTACAACACAATTGCATCATGTTAGGTTATGAACCAGTAGGGTAGACTCTTAGCTACGTTTATTGAATTTTAGGATATGGGAGATTAAGGTAGGAAATTTTAGGATATCAGACTAGGAGGATTAGCTAAGTTGCGTAGCCAAGAGTAGATTCATAGGGTAGGTAGGCATAGGATGTATGGATGTGATTCGGTATGCCTGTGTGAATGCATGTGTGTGTGTGCTTGATATGGTAGATGGTTGTTGTGGTTTATTTATATTTTTTTACTAACTTGTATGAATGGTGGTGGTATTGTGTGAATGAAGATTGGTGCTATATTTTTTGTGTGTGTGTGTTAAACCAGAATTTCTTAGATGTTATTAGTATTGGAGTTGAATGATATTTAGGTAGGGGGCGACGTGAGGATAGCTGACGCCTGAGATCAGTAACACACTACTCCAATTCCACACTCTCATTTTGTGTAACTTTGTATTTCAGTTTGTGTAAAATTATTATTCTAAAAATGTTTGTTATTGTACACTTGAATATTTACAATTATGTTGAATACTATTTTTGCTAAAGGGCGGTCTGTGAAGGTTTTTATGGGTTTCCCTTCACCTAAGGACAAATGTCGGACCTAAGCCACTCCCATAAAAGAGGTTAAATTAATAAAGACCTTTTTGATAGAACTGCATTTCATTTAGACTTGTTTGACCTTGAATGAAGCGATGTTGCTGCATCTGTAAACGAGAAACTACTCTGTGGAAATGAAGATGTAAAGCAGTAAGAAGTCAATAAATCATCTTGATGTTAGGAGACAATATTCTGGGTTTTGTTATTGGATGCAGTCCATCTTCATTTTATATATATATTTTAGGATAAACATGTTGACATCTATAGTAGACACTTGTAGTTGACTGTAAATCTATCATTTATTTAAGTCATTATTTATCTTTGAAATATCTAAAAATTCATGAATTTCTTAATTTTATTTTTGTCATGAAACGGAAAATAATATTGAAAATCTTTTTAGTTAATTTAAATAATTTTTCTAACTTGGTGAAGTTTTTTAATATCCTGCTTAGATTGATTTTAGGATATCATCATAGCATTGATTTAAGGGGTAATTTATTGAATAGTGTGTTAACTGAATATGTAATTTCAATTGGACACATGACCTAACTGATGTAAACCATACGTATATATATAAGATATCCATTTGATGTCCATCGGATGTTGATAGGTAGATGAAAGATGTCTAGTAGATATTATTAGGAGCTACTCTGTAGATATCTATTATTTTAATTGATATATTTACAAACATCTTTACTTTTTAAATAACACAGCTGAAATAATAAAGATGGAAGAATATTAAGTATAATGTATATACCATACAATGTACATCTTCCATGGTAATAATACAAAATAAATCCTGTATTTATTTTCATTTAACACTAGATAAAATAGCGCTACTTCATATCATATCAACATATTTATATCACAAAAAATCAATTGATGTTGCATTTCACCAATAAATTATTTACCGATTTTAGTTTTACAAGTTTTTTTTTGCCACACAGTTTCCCGTAATAAGGCGGGTTAACTGTGTATTTATTCTGCCACCATGAATGGATTTAATGAATGTACATAGTTTTAATGTTCGTTTTTTCTTATGTAGAATTCCGGCACTTCGGTTAAACTATCTACACTGTATATGTGCATTGGCTGTGTAATAAAAACGTGTTTGTGGACAATGTCACACAACGTGATGTATTTATTTCCTAATATGTTCCATCGGCTCGATCCGGCGTACAGAAACGGGGATATCGCCACAATTGGGTTTGTAAAGGAAGGATAAGTCAATGTCAATGACAAATATATATATTAACCGCGATTGTTAATTTCTTTACAATTTTCAGTTAAGAGATGTCGAAATCGTGTTGCAAGCAGTGTACCTACGCTTGAAGATGTCTTCTAAATATTAGTTAATATCATTTCATTCTTCTTTTGGAAGCAAGTAAGAATAAATATGTATATACTCTAATTTTATTTATTGTATTAAATATATTGGTTATATAGTAATAGTGATGATAAATATTTAGAATATAATTTCAATACTACAAAACCTCAATTACTATCTAAACGGAAGAACGCATCGGAAGTTTGAATTAACTGTCGTTTTGGCGATGTTTGCTAAACCCCCAAAAATAGGGATGACACTCCAAAGGTTGTAAGTTACTTAGATTTACCCGAACCCAGACACTGTTAAGATTATTTTGTCGTTGTTTTATCATTTATATGTTAATAGTATTGCTTCACCACATTCTTAGAAGTGTGTATGTTCTAGCACCGCATTTTTATGGCTGTTTAATTTCTTGAGTTACTATTTTGTCGATCGCTGCTTTTCATTTCTTTAAATATATATTTTTTTACTTTGTGGCTCCAGTTTTACTCGGGCTACTACATCACTATTCTGTCGATTTTGAATCGAGGGATTCAAATGTTTTGTCAAAGGGCTGGATGTGAATTGATATAAGATTTTATTGTTATCGCGTACTCCAATGTAGTTGCTCTAGATGATTAAGTTTATGCATGTAGTATTAACAGACGAGTTTATGGGGCGGAATTGAAGGAATGCATTAATTTCTGTGGTCATTAAATCGATAATACGTAGTAGATTTTTAATGGCTCGAAATTTAGTGGATAGGTAACTTAAAAGGAATATATTCTGTAATAAAAATATACAAAATGAAACAAGATTAGTGCTTGACAGTAATGACATAATTTTTTTGATTTCTGATTACTCATGTTCATGCATTTTCATCACTAATGAGTGAAAATGACACGAGACCATTTTTGATGAAGTAATTTTCTTCTCTTTCGTTATGGAATAATAGAAAAATTGAATGAATTAATTTTCCCATGGAAATTTCTACTGATTAAAAAATCACTTTGTGCCATAAGAAGGAATTCTGAAGTTGAGCAGTTACACCAATTTTTTTATGTAGATCGATAGAATAGTCATAGAATGTAGTAATAAGTGTAAAGCCGTGTTTACACGGTGCATGTACTCGGGCGAGTTAATGCGCGAACACTTGCAGGGTCCAACATTCACCGTGTAAACACGAAAAATTGCGCGAACACTTGCGACGTGCACGGGAAACTAGAACTTGTTTTATTCTGGTCCATGCGTTCTCGCAATTCCCACTCAGAAGCCCACTGTGTAGGTTACCCAGATCTGACTGCTGGTGGTGGTTTGGCAAAACAGCTGAAATATCCTTGTTCGTTAATTTGAAGGATTACTGTGGTTATATTTTGACATATGCCTTTAATTCTGACCACATTTCCTCCTGAACTTCTGCCTTTATCTACCTTGAGTAATCTATTTTGTATAATTAAAGTAAGTGTTGGAAATTACTTCAAGTTGATTGAAGAAATTACTTCAGGTTGGCGTTTTTGTTATAGAATTTTGAGTAGGAACGTCCTGACACCCTTATTTTATTTACAAGAGTATTTTGTGCGAAAAGTATTCGAATCCTGTACTTAAAATCTTCATCTACTACTTGTCACTTACTTTTCCACATAATTCCGTAAAATATAACTTTTTATGCATTGAGTTGTCCACGAAAATTAATGAAAAATATATCTTAATTAATTTTTAATAACTGGATTACTTTGAATAAATTTTTAAATAAACATTCACAAATTAACTAACTTTCCGGAGATCCGATAAATTTACAAAACTAAAAGATGCAACAGATTAGAACAGATGTTCCTAAATTCTATTTTTCCGTGCAAGTTACTACATATCAGTCTCTTTGACACTAATATGCGAGGAGTTATATTCTTACTTACCTAATAAAAGCCTTGTTGGTGGCACAAATATCATAGTGTATCTGACACAAAATGCAAAATTAACCTAAATTTGACATCGGAATTTTGAACACCTTTTTAGGATGTAATATTAAAACCATGGGCACTGGTAAAATCCACTGCACTGACCATTAATTGTAAACAATGTTCTTACAGCGTTCTGCTGTAAAAAAAACAATCGCGCAATGAGTCGATATTCCACCGAAAATTGCTAGAACACTTGCGCCAACATTTGCACCGTGTGTACACCCTTTTTTCGAGGACGCAATAAATACAATGACGTTCACATTCATGATTTCATGTTGATTGGACCCGCGCAAGTACATGCACCGTGTAAGCACCCCTTTGGAGTAGGAATTGTTTCGTAATGAACCACTTATTATTACAACGGCACTAGCCTGATTATGAGGAAGTAATTGATAGGACTCTGCGCACGTAATCTTTTCTTTATGCCTCTGTGTGACGGAAAATAAGGAGGAAAAAGTATATGTTATCAGCCGGCCGGGTCAGCTCGGAGGATAGTGCGCTCGCCGGCTAACTCATAGGTCTCGGGTTCGAGTCCCGCCCAGGGCATGGTTGTTGTGTTGTCCAAATGAATTTTATCTTCGAACTGAAGAGTTGTAAAATGACCAATAGCCATATCGACGCACCCTATAAACAACAAAACATACTAAACACTAATATGTTATTGATGAGGAATGATGAAAATAAAATAATTAAATGGGATCCAGCAAAAAAATATCTCTAGTGAAGTAACGGAAGCAAAAGAAAAATTGTAGCTGACGAAATTGAGAGAAGGATCGGCCTAGTGACAAGGAAATTGGAATTGTAACGTCTGGCCTGTTGTTTTTTGTTGATGTTGTGTCAAATTTTAAATAGTTACTTGTTAAAATGCTTGTTTATTAGTCTTGTACGGGGGATTGTTGAGTGGATGGAGTTATAATGTGTAGAGTGAGCCTCCTGACTGCGAAGTAGAGAGAAAGCTGTTCCATCACTGAAACCACGTGACTTCCGCGGTGACTCGTGATTGGTTGGCGATTGGCGCGGAGAAACACTGTGTGAACAAAATCTTACTTATGTTCACCACAGTAATATTATATAATCAAACAAAGATATGAGAAAAACCACAAAAAAATTCAAATTCAATTTAAATACGTATGTAATGGTCCTGCTATTGGATTGGGATTAATTTATTCCCTGAAAAGATTACTCACTCGGCATTTTACTCATACGGAAATCTTAATATAGATGAATAAACAAAAGCTGTAACCGTGACGGAAACGCCATCTTGCCTTAAGTCACGTGGCCAATGACTGCACAATGCGCAGAAACCAAAACTCGCTCTACCTATTATTATAACACCATGGTTGAGTGAGAAATGGGGGATTGTTGTCTGAGAAGCGAGGGACTGTTGAGTGAGAAATGGGGGATTGAAGACGTTAAATTTCAAGGTGTCCTGAGATTTTTGGCCGACTCCCGGAGAAGCTAATTGTACAAGATTGTCTGACGATACAGAATCTTAGTCCGTTAGTCCAGAGTTAAATTGCAAATAATTTTCACCGAATCAGGCGTGATGTGGTGGAAGAGATTCATACTGGGAGTAAAAACAGCACTTTTCCACCGAAAAATACAACTTTAATGTACAACGTACGTTTCAGCACACTTAGCCGTATTCAAGTACAATGATGGGAACATGAAAATACACGGATATTTATAGGAAATTGGGATGAGAGGGGGGGGTGGTGGCAAGGGAGGGGAAAGGAGATCCGCGTATTTTCATGTTCCCGTCATTGTACCTGAGGATGGCTCAGTAACCTGAAACGTACGTTGTGCATTAAAGTTTTATTTTTCTGTGGAAAAGTGCAGTTTTTACTCGCTGTTTAAATTGCAAAAATAAAATTTTATTCAGTTCACGAAAAAACCATTTGATCCAGAAAAATCGAATAAATGGATTAAGGATTTTGGAAAAATATGCACGATGGATTGGGGGCGGGGGATCGAAAGGAAGGAAAAGGAAAAGATTTCCTTTAAAATTGCTCCCTTGTATCAAAAGCGAAAGTGTGCTTCTTACCTCGTAGCTCGACGTTAACTGGAGACGGTAGTAAACGGGCACGAAGACCAGTGATATGGGGACCGTTGCAATCAAGATTGCGGCGTGGAAGAGGGCGAACTGCGTCCCGTAGGCGTACACCTCAGCTGAGAACCCAAGGAGGGTTATTCCTGAAATGAGACTGTTTTACGGGGGTGTGAGTCATTATTACGAACAGGAAATTTAGATGTTCATGGAGTCTTTCCACTCATCCTACGCGTTGAAAGCAAGTGGCCGAGATTTGAAGCCTTAGAACGGCTGGATATTTTGAGTTGTCTCAC
>WURS02452802.1:0-14093 GCA_011762765.2 Rhinocypha anisoptera
AAGGACAAGGCGAAGAAAATATTTTTTGATCGATTACTCTCTCTCTCTCGGGTTATTTTTTTCCCGGAGCAGTGAATCACAAAAAAACTCTTCTTCATAAGGGAACAGATTATGCAAAAAAAACTTCGGTAGACCTTAGTTTCGAAATGAGTCCACTCCCCTGGAAATAACATCGACAGAGCAATTTGATACACAATAGTATACATAGGTTTCGAAATTCTCGCCATCCCATCTGTGGTTCGAATGTCAATATACTTGAATGCCGCCCTAGAAACAGAAAAGTGATGATGTCACTTTGAGAAAACCGCTTCTCAAACACTCTCTGGAATAACGACTTTGAGAAAAAATCATTTTTGAACAAAGGCTCTGAAAGATTCGTTGTACACTTCGTCGTCCGCCCGAACGCGCTGATATAAAACGCATGTGCATTACTCAACTTCTCGATAAAATGTGTCGACGGAGTTGACCTGGGCCGCACGCGAGAAATTCGAACGGAATTTCGGAACGTACGAATCGTACCGACGTGGGTGATCGAGTCCCTTTCGAGTCAAACCGCGAGGGCAAGAAAAAACGAGAGTGCGGCGACCGATCGTCGCATTTCACACGGGACACCACGAAAGACCTCGGGAATCGACGACGAGCAGTGTCGCCGGAAGGGCACTTATCGTGGGAAACTGACGACTCTTGTTGGTTCCTCAGACCGGAAAAGGTACACAGACATGGATGGGAATGGCAGGATGGAAAGAAGTCGGAGGAGCCTCCGTAAGTATTTCAGCTAGTTTTGTCAACAATAGTGGGATAGAATTGGATTTTTTTGTTCAATATCTGTTGCTTCCACTTAATTTTAGAATATATAATTTGATTTCTCCGACTATTATGGGACGTTTCCACCTCACCACACCTGATTCTGTATAGTAGCTTTTTCAACTAGAAGGTTTAGTTATTCGATAAAATAGTTCCGAGCGTCCTCTCACAGTGGAAGAGCCAATCTATGTCACGAAACCACGCTTGCGGAGACAATGCTTTATTTTGTTACGCCGCCGTAGAAACAAGTTCCCGCCTTCTTCCCTCCAAGGCGGCCTGATAACGTCTGAACTCGTCGACCAACCGTCATATCAAACGAGTGGGAGCCAGATAACCAAAGGGACACACTCACGCTGCTTTCGACTGGGTTAGTTGGCCTAAGGCTGACTTTCTTTCTCTGCCTTGAAGCCTACTCTCGCTCCCAGTAGTAGTAGCTTCCAGAGACTCCAGACGGTCGGAAGTAACGTGCCAGTAACCCCATGGCGCAGAGAGAAAAACCACCAATTCTTGCAAGTAAGTTGTTATCGGAAGGGTGCCGAAGAGCGAGTCCCTACACCGGAGGGGGGGAAGACTCCCACTTGACAGGTGCAATGTCGTCACAGACTGCACGAAAGGCAGCCCCAAAATTCGCGAGACGATGTTCCCCGCATCGGTACGAAAGGAATGACCTCAGTCAAGGACCCAAAATATAATTTGCTTTTTTACTCGATGCAGACGTGATCTCACTCTAGTCTCTTCTGTTAAACTGCATGATACCTCTTTAAGTTGAAGCTGTGAGAAGCATTCGCACTTCTTTGACGAGGAAAAAATGTGTTCCAAAATACTGAAAACCTGTTTTACAATGCAGTTTAGAAGTAAACCCTCCTCTTAAAAAAAATTGGAAGCTAGTAACCGAGATTCGTCTGCACATAGAATACTCTGCACAAAGAATATTCTACACATTTAACATCGAGTGGACTCGTCAGTTTTTGGAAGGTTTTACATGTGGATGTGTAACTATTGAAGCTTTGGATCCAATACAGTGGTAAGACCTGCAAAGCCGACGATTACGGACGATTCGATTAAGTCGACTGACACACGATTACTAATGGGCGAGAAAGGAAGTTGAATGTATTTGATTGAAAGGCTAATGTTGAGAGATGGATGCCTGGTGTGACGAAATGGGGTAGTTAACAAAATCACAGGGAAAGGTACTGGCCCCTATAACTTATTATGGTATGGGGACCAGCTCCTTTCCCTATGCCGTCTGCAGTTTCCCAGGAAAATTGGTACCCAGAAAAATCACACAGCTTGGGTTTTAACTGGAGGCGTCCGGATGTCACTGGGCCTTGAACCCAGATCAGAAGAAAAGCAATCTACCCACTGGGTTACCAAGATCCCTGAATAGGGTTAGGAACAAATAAATCAGAGGAAAGGCTAAGGTGACCCAATTAGCAAAATGGTACTCATAAGAAAGCATACTGATGTAGTTCAGAGAGAGGGGAGGAGGAGTATATGGGAAAGAGTGAGTACTGTAAAAGTGGAAAGGATGAGGGGAAGACCAAGGGAAAGGTGGAAAGACAAGGCAGCCTAGGATTTGAGAGACAAAGGATGGAGAAGGAGAGAGAGAAAGCACAAAACTAAGGAGGAAAAGGACAAAGGAAGGGTATACTGGCCCCATGTAACTTGGGATTAAAGACTCAAAAAAGGAGAATAGAGAGCAAGCAATTTGAGGAACCAAGTCTTCCAGGATTTCCTCGGATGACAGTTTCGCCATGGTTGAAACTGTTGTCCAAGAAAATAGACACACATAGAGGAAATCCCGGAAGACTTATTTCTTCAATCGCACTCCGTGGAAGCCTTCAAAGCAAGCAAGTAATTTGGTTCACCACTAAGGGCTTTGTCAGAAAATAAAAGGCTTATTGTGGAATTAAATATTAGCATTTCAATAAAGTAGTTTCACCAAACTTGAATTATAATTTCCATGCTGACACCGTTAAAAGTGATGGCTAAGAGAAATTCAATATCCAACCAGAAATTAAAGCACTGATAACTTTTTCTCTTAAATGCTTGAAGCATACTCAATGTGAAATTTAATCAATGAAAAGTTATATTACTTGATAAAATTTCGTGTTAATATACCCTTCCAAATATGCATTACCTGGGTCAGTTTCTTTGAGGCATGAAGGATGAGACGGGACACATGCAATGGTGATAACTGAACACCCAATGTTGTCAGAATCTTCATTTGTACACTTTTTAAAATGGTCATTGCAAATCACATTTAGGAATAAACGTTATAGAGTCAGGAGAGATGCGGTGGAAACGATCCATAATCTAAGAAATAGGTTAAAAAATTTGCAATTTCCACTTTTAAAAACTTCTTCTTTATTCCGGCATGTTTCGATGCACTACACCATTATCAAGTGGTGTCTTGATTTATTATTTTTATTACAATTCATTATCAACTTAAGTCTTGATAATGGTGTAGTGCACCAAAACATGTCAGAATAAAGAAGTTTTTTAAAGTGAAGATTGCAAAGTTTTTAACCTATTTCTTAGACCACATTTAGGATATCAATAATGAATAGATAGATATTCTTTATTTCAGGGAAGGATTAAGACAAGTCTGGTCTTCCACCTGACCTCAGAATTTTAATAACTGTTGGAATACTATTTGAGAGTGTGTTGTTATGCAAGACCACAAATTATATAGTCTTTAAAGGAATGTATTAACATATTCGTTTTCTCAGTTTCTGATTTATCTTGATAGGAGATGAAAAAATTCAAAACTGTGCAAACCTCCAGTTACCTACTGGACTACAATATCATTGCCATGGACCTTATGTATCAGGCTCTAAGAAGGATAGAAGGAATGGAAGGATAGAAGGGTAATGAAGGTAAGAAGAGACTCCTAAAAGACCTCTCAATACTTGAGAATTCTTGAAGTGAAGAGATGGGTGTAAGGAAAATGAATGATGAAAAATAGGATATTGTCTTGAAGTGCCCTTCCAATTACAAAAATGTCATTAACATATCTAAACCAGCATACAATGTTTATAATTACATTAGAATTATATTTAACTAAGTTCTTTTCAGCATATAGAGATCACTGTTGAACAAAAAATAGTTTTGCTGGATATGAACATTAATGAGACCTACTACTTGTATAAAAACACTACAGCTAACTTTACACTGATTAGTAGTTTTTCCATTGCACAACCTGATCTCTTTTACTGTCCGAGGAAAGTTATGTCAAACGACACCATCTTTGAGTTTAGAGTTAGGGTAAACATATTCAATACTTTAGTAGGTTCTATTGAATGTCTGATGGTGTTCTTTTGGGCAGAAGATGTGTATTTATATTATGTACAAGTCTATAATGTAAATAGTAGTACATATACATACGGTAAAGCAGTAAGCACATATTAGTAAATGCACATTTTTGCTGGACCTAAAACAGAATATAACAGAAACCCACCTCTAAACAGATATTCTCAAACAATATAAATATCTAACAATAACTCATTCACATTCGTTAATAAATAATTGGAAAAAGTCAATCATTAAAAAAAAAACTGAAAACTTGGGCAGAATTAAAGTGGCAAAAGAAGCAGAAATGGTGGAACAAATGATCTCTGATGATGACCTTGACGAAAGATTAAGGGCCTGGTGGGGCCAGCACTCCCACTAAACCAATCAACACCGAACAATCACTATGAAGATCATATAAGGGGAAAAGACATGCTTTAATAAAAGTTGTTAAAACAACCTGGAAGAAGAGTTAAAAGTAAAATGAAATGCAGGAATAAAATACTGCAATTTGCCTTTTTTAAAAGCCATGAGAGTACTCCAGTATTATGTAGTAAGGAGAATTGCCATTTCAAACTGTGAAAAACCAGAAGAAAGTTGAATTTCAAGATACCACTAAATACAACCCTAAGTCAAACTCTTTGTGGTGGGTGAACCTATGGCAAGCGAGTGTTTAAAGTGGCATGGAGAGCTGTGATGGCAATATAAGGGGGGGCATTGATTCCACCATGAGGGGTGTTTAGATTTGACAGTCGAAAATAATCACTGAAAAATTGTTTGACAGAGTTGCAGAATTTATAACTATCGCTTACTACATAATATTATTTAATACTATTCCTAATATTTTTTCCTTTTCTGTTTCATCTTAATTAGGATTTTAATAAAATAAAATGTTATTCTAGACTACATAAAAATGTCTTTTACAACTAATAGAGATTCCCTATGATATTTCATTACCCCTGTTGTGCACTCTTATAAAACATTTAAACTACAAGAAAACTGTGAATACCATTTCAAAAAGTGTCTAAAGTATCCTAAAAACATCCCATGCCCCTCATATACACAAAAATAATTGATATCTCTATCCCAATACATGGGGATGGGCTGGCATGCATGTCAAGATTACATATATTCTTATTTCATAAACTTTGGCACACAATTGCCAAAAGATTCACCTTCCCTGCCCAAAGCCATCATCTCAAAACCTCACGGATTAAAAAAGATATCTCTGAATGCAGTTAGATGGGATAGTAGATGAGCTGTAGAAACATGGAGGGAATAAGACAACAGGAAAGTTCATATTGTTGAAGATTCATTTTTTCCCAAGTTCCTTCCACACATATGTTGTGGAGACAAGAGTCTCACCAGGATTTCAAAACTGTTGTTCCCACAACATGGACAAACATGGTAGCAACCCTGGAAGAAATGGCTCTCCAAACACTTACACTGAGGAAGCCTCAACACAGAAGTTACAATTGTTGTTTATCTGGAGAAATTTTATGAATGTCAACGGTAATTTCTGGAAGAGAATTATCGATTCCAGTTATTTTTGTTTCAACGGATTAAATAAACACCAACAACAGACGTAAGCAAACTCCTAAACAAGATGCATGGCAAAAATATCATATTTAATCGGTAAAAAAATTACAGATGTTAAGCCAGTATGTGATTGACTTGATTTATAAGGTTATGTAAAAAGTATCACAGAAAATATATACATTATTTCAATAGTGTGCCACACTCCAGGATTGGTGAACAATTGATACAAGTATTTTTAAAGTAACCCACCTGACACAATGATTCAAAGCTACTCTTGAGTATTGAATATGAATATAAAATTCTTCATAAAACAACAAATAAAAACATAACATTTCACAACAAATCCCAGAGGGCTGACATATGGCTGAGCTTTCCTGAAATATGAGAAAGAGGCAATATAAGAACAATGATTGCATTACAATGTGCTAACACATTCACTGCCCTGACTTTCAACTTAAATTTGGTGTAATTTAAAAATGTTTCATCAATGTGCATTTCATTATGTAATTCAAATGATTTATAAATGAAAAGCAAAACAACTTGGTAATTCCACATTAACCACTTGGTAATTCCACATTCCATTAAGTTAATGTGGAATTACCGAGTTGTTTTGCTTTTCATTTATAATGAATTGGTTCCACAAAGTCACGCCTGAATCCGTTGATTATATCAAATGATTTAATGGCTTCAAGAGTAAAATCCAAATATCAACAAACAAGGTGTGTTGCTGGGGCACCTCAGTTAAGATACAGGTTGGACATGTCCTCTGCACACCTCATGTGATCACATTTTCCCCCCCTGAATATTATGAAATCATTAATTTTAATGAGTTCGATTATCATATTTCAACCAAAGAGCTTAATCTAGAACATGATACTTCATTTCATGTATCAAACATTGAATTTAAAATATTGACAGGATATAACAGCGATATACTCATGGCATAATAGGACATATTGAGCAGTGCCAATTACATCAAGCAATGTCAAATGAATCGAGCATATAGTGATATATTCTACATACTATATTTATTGCCAATTGACAATACTTATTGGCCTCATGGCCATCAGGATCCCTCAAATTCTCTATACAGAGAGGTGCAGTATGAAATAAACATTTACATGGTTGGATATACAGAGATCACCCACTTTATGACGTCAATCTTTTCCACAGGAACGATTGCATTGTGAAATATTGTAAAGTGAATTCTTTTTTACAGCTTCCTATAATAAACTGTTGACAACCTATGAATGTATTTGGTAATAGAGGTATGTATGTGTGTATCGCAAATTTAGATACAACCTGCCAGGGAAAATAAGTCAGTTGTTAAACAATATAATGATTATGGAATAATCAATGTGAGATTTCAATGTTTAAGGGACCAACGATCTTCTTGATAATTAATTACCAGGTAACCAATTTTTTTTAAAATTACGTGGTAATCATTTAAATTTTCAGTTACCATGTAACTATTCAAAATTATGGTTACCTGGTTACCATGACCAGTGACTGTAACCAGTTACCAAGCCCTGGATGTTATGATAGGATAACTTTTTCCCTAGCTAATGGGATAAGGAATAATAATATGTTTGATAAAAATGAATGTTTTCCCTTTCTGTGGCCTTCCAAGAGCATGAATGCCTACATTTAAAAAAATTCCCACTGGAACATTAACTTATTTTATTATAAACCCGAATAGTGCCAAGGGAAGATTTAGTTACAACATCTTCAAATATATAAATAAGTCACGGACAATTCCCTACCTATACCACTCCAAAACAAATCAGACCATTCCCTAAGATCCAACTAAGGAATAAGAAGGCAACAAGGAGAAACTATTAAACCACCAAGCTAAATGACCTCTCCAGAAAAGAATACAAGTTAAAATCAAGAGGGAGCAAGAAGGCACTTTATAACACAGGAAAGCGTAACGACTGGGAAAATTCAAATCCCACAAACAAAAAAAAAGACGATACATCTTGAGTGAAGATTCTTATGGTAGCTCCATCAATCTTGAAGAAGAGTGTGAATTTGAATGGGAATGGCAGCAGCACAGACAAAAATGACTGTTTTAGTGTATTTCCTTGGCAAAAGGCAGACAAATATTATGCTGCTAAGACCAGAGCTAGGTAAACACGGCCTTCTTTTGGTTACCAGGTAACTGGTCGCCAAGAAAAATTCCAGTTACCACATAACAGTTCAAAATTATAGTTAGTGGCAGTTACTGCACTACCAGTAACTGCTTAACAACCCCGATATACATATATCCAATGAAATCAAACGTTTTATTTTAAACTCAATTATTTTAATATATTATAAATGTGTACAATAACAACAATAAAATATAATGACAATATTCCATTCTATTTCAAAAATGCTACTAAACATATTTCCATATCCACTATTTTGATTATTTAAAAATGACTATTTAGAAACATCGCATGGATGATGTGAGGTTCAGTTTCTTATATCAATTCCATTTTTTGTGATCTGAAGGATAGTAAGAGAGTAACATCCTGTTAATTAACCACTTACATAATTTTATTGTACTCTTTTGCAATTATGTATCAGACTTTTGGTGAGTCCTCTCAAGAGTGGAAACATTTACCATGTCACTTCCAAATTCAGTGCAGAGTGTAAATGCTGATGCATTCTCCATTTACAAAATTTTATCAATCACTTCTTTCATGCCCTGCGCGTAATGTGCCAGTGGAATAGATTATAAGTTCTAAAATTTTAATAATACACTCAAAGAATTTCACAGAATAAACTAAATTTATAAAAAAATTATACATACATGACAGATCTCTGGGTGAAATGTGTGGAAAATAACATTAAGAAAATAGAGGAAGTTAGTGGATCCTTGTGGAAAGGAAACGGAGAAATAAACAGATACTTACTTTGTGGTCGATACAAACCTAGATTAAGTGGAACAAAAATTTTATTTGGAAGAACAAAGTAATGTGTTTTTTAAAAAGTATGTACTAGTTAAGAAACTACATGAGGTATATAAGTATACATGCCAGAATCTGTTGACTGTTAAGAAAAAGTAAATACAGCACCTCCATCCAAACTCAACCCTCTGTGTTGCTTGTTCAGATGGTATTACATATTTAACATTTTACAAGAATAAGAAGTATGGAACAATATTTTTCCTATCCCGACATTTCAGAAGTTTGTTATTTTTACTTTTGGTTTTCATGCACCACCACAAATATATCAAGTAGCAAACTATGATTATACATAAAAATTATCAAATTGATTCATCATTAGTTTTTATTTGGGGAAGAAAACATTTAGGTAAATAAAACACTGGTAATTCCCTGGGAATGGTGGATGGGTTGTAAAAAATATCTATGAAAGCAATGCACCAAATCAGTGATGCAAGAAATCCAAGTCAATCCCTCCATGAAACTCAATGAACCTACGTGTTGATAACTAGTATTCAATAAAAGCCTAATAAGTGAATTTCTCTTTGATTAGGGATTTGTGTCTTAAGAGATCATGCAATTTCATTATTGATGTAATCTGGACACTAGACACCTGGAATTTCATTCAGAAATTAAAGTCTTAAGCACTTATTCAGAAAAGAAAATTCTTTACTAAGTGCTAACCTATGACTGTAGGATGAACATAAACCCCTGACTTTTTCTGATCTGTCATCTAAGTAATCACTTATTAGGGGCTTGAATTGAGACATGTGTCAGTGCACAAGGGCACACTTCCCCTAGATATATTTACATTAAAAGATTCCAACAAATTCTGAGTTTCATGATTATTTTGAGAAAAGTTTTGAGATTCATAAAGTGCATATACTGCAGTAGTCCAGGAGGGGACTAGTGTGTGAGAGAGAAACAAAATGATCACCTTTGGAAGTACCCTGTTCAGTCACCTTGATTATAACCAACTTTTTGTCCATTTTCATTGAAATCAATAACATGTTTTGATAGTTGAATGGTCAAAGGGTCCCCTTTACAAACCTTTTCTCTCCTCCTCTCCATCCCTCTACCCTGTCAGATTCAAGACAGCATATAGTTGGGTTCACATAAATAAAAATTAATTTCCCTTCCTATTCAACAGGTCCAGCCCTTGCATGTCACCTCAATAACCAAAGGCAAGAATCCAATAAAGTTGCAACACTGGTGGGTGCACAACAATCCTATGACAATATTGAGTCAACAGAGAGAGAATGCACCTTTGGAATGCAGTCTATTCAGCCTGAGGGCACAAAGTGAAGTTGAGAGGTAGATCGTAAATGGAAAGAAACTCACCTCCATCCATGCTTTGCCAATCATCTTCCAAAAGTGACTTGGCCCACGAACAGGCAGGCATCCTGCTCACTCTCATGCTACCTGGCCTTCCATTGGCTTCATATCTTCAGCAATTTGGAAATCGGCACCCGTACTCTGAATTATGTCTTCCACTGTTGTTCCATTTGCAATTTCCTTGAGTACCAGACCCCTCTCACGATCTACATCAAATACACCCTGTCAGGAGAGAAATGACATCAATGGTAATTCACAAATTCAATATCAAACACCATTTACATATTAGGGCATTATAATGAAAAAGTCCAGTCAGGGTGGTACAAACTGAAATTACAGCAAAGGGAGTAAATCTTTGACAATAAATTATGAAGAGCAAAAGGAGATGAACTGAATATTCTCAAAGTAGCAAATAGGTGTGAATTTACCAATAAACTCAAGCTTAGCACAGGAGGATGTATACAATGTTGTTAGTGGTGAAGGTAGGGGAGGTTATGGAAGTAAGGGAAAAGGTGAGGAATTTATTAGGAAGTGGGTGAGAAAAAGAGATGGGGGTATGCTTTATATCTTGGACGATTGCTAGGAGAGGGTAAGGAATCGGACGGGTCATGTTTGGAAAAGGGTCTGGTGGTTTTAGGCATGCCAGAGAGGTTAGGAGGACATCTGAAAGTGAGTGGAGGGCATTTGGGAAAAATACTGGGGGAAGTGAGGTTATAAGAAAGGCCTTTTAGGATTTGTTTGAGGGACTTAATGCCAGGAAAGTAGGTTGGACAGAGGGATCGGTGGTTATTATTATTATTCTGAGGATGCAGTTATGGAGGATGTTGGTTTCAGGATTTTTTAATTTAGTATCATAGCAGGGAAACATGAAGACCTACACACTACCTTTAACACAATAGAACAAGTACTTGACGAGCACAACATGAGAATAAATAGGAGGAAGACTAAAATACTACAATGTGGAAGGTAAAAGCTGATGGAAACATCGAGCCACCAGGAGAGAAATTAGGACAAGTGGAATCCTTCACTTACCAGAGAAGCAAAATGACATGGGATGGAAGAAGTTCTATGGATATGAAGTGTAGATAAGCCATGAAGGCATTCATGGTGAAGAGGCAACTACTATGGTCAAGGAAAATATCACTCAAAACAAGGAAGCAGTAAGTGAAAACATTCATATGGAGCATGGTACTCTCTGAATCAAAGAGATGGACTGTAAGAAAAACAGGCCAGAGAAGATTTCCAAGCATGGTGGTATAGAAGGTTGCTAACGATCCAGTGGTGAGGAAAGAGGATGTGTACAGTAGAGTGGAGGTACATAGATAAATAAGTTTGGAGTATGATAAGAAAAAGAAGAACAAGATGGGTAGAACACACCCTGAGGCATAATGAATTTGTGATATTATCATCTGTCAAACAGTTAATACAAAATACTGAAACAGCAGTGGGAAAGATAGTTAAATTGGAAACATGAAAGCAGTTGAATGCACAACGGGAAAGAAAAATCTTAATGAAACAAACTTTATAATTTTTTCATGTGCTTATTATAGAACTTTCAATGAGAACTTGGCACCAGACATACTCACAAAAGGGAGTACCAAAAATACATTATATGTGAAATTGCAACATTGCTCAATTAAGATAAAATGTAATCACACAAAATTAAGTCTAAAACAAGATAAATCAGTTCAATGAATATATGGAAGTAGCAAGGAAAATAGGATGTAAATGTAGACTAATCACTGCATGACTTTCAACACATTATTGACACAATTACCTGTTTGTGGTCATTGGATCAATGGCCTACTTTCATCTGGTAGAAAAATTTCGATCCAAAATCTGTGGAATTACAAATGGATTCCAATGAATCATAATGACTGATTTACAAAGATTCTAAATCAAACACTTCTAACTATGAGCCCTTAAAGGGAAATTGGCCCTTGAAGGCATAATGGAGAGACACCCACCTTCTCTGTGATGATCATGTCTACACAGCCCTTGCCAGTCAGCGGAAGTGAGCACTCACGTAGGATCTTGTGGGCACCTCCTTTGGCAGTGTGTTCCATTGTGATCACAACTTTGGTGCCTGCTGCAGCCACCAGATCCATGGCACCACCCATCCCTTTCACCAGCTTACCCTGGGAGGGACAATATGGAAGATAAACAGATTCATGGGGTGCATTCAGGGTTTAAGAATAAAGACACTCTATCCAATGGAGATTTTCAATGTTATAAATATGCTATAAGCAGAGTAAAGGCTTTTCATTTGGTGAAGGTGATTTCATGGTTCGTTTTCCTCTTTGTTTCATGTTGAAAGATGAAAGTTTTGACAGCATTCCAATCACCAAAACTAATCTTTTTACCTGAAACAGAAGAGTGAACAACCCTAAAGATCACCTTCATCAGGGAACAAATATTCTGCATCATTATTCCACAAAGAGATGTAATGAGGTAGGGAATATAACGCAATTACAATTATCAACTCTTTTACATACAAAGTTGGGTCCTCTAGCAAGTAGCTATAAAATACACCTAATGGAGTTGATGAGCCTACTTGTATGATTAATGTTAAAATTCGATGAATCAGAGCAGAAAAAGAGCAAATTCAGACAGCAAGGAAATAAGTATTGGTATCAACAACATCACACTTTATTTTCTGCATTCAACCAACCATATTATAATTGCAGGACTTCCACAGAAAATGCTATGATCATTTTGAAAATTTTACTCGAATAATCATCTAGAATACTGGCAGAGCCAATGGGCCAAATTAGAGGAAAAAAAGAGGGATAAAAATACCAATTGGCATACTCACTGGGATCATCCAGTTGGCCAGGTCACCACTCTGCGACACCTGCATTGCTCCAAGGACTGTTATGTCCACGTGACCCCTGAAAGGAGGAATGTGTACAAAACAATAAAAAATATGTACTTCATACACAATTCACACAGCTACAACAATCGCTTCTTCCTTCAAATACTTGGATGTGAAATGGGAACCAGAATATCCCCTTCCTATGCTAGCCTCTTCATGTGAAAGTTCAAAGGAGAATTCCTTGCCACCAAGATTTTAAAACCTGAAGTCAGGTTGAGATTCATTGATGACACTTCTCTAATATGGACCCATGGTGAGATATCTCTGATGGACTTTCTAAATGCTGTCAACACCTCCTCAATCTGCTTTACCACCCTTATTTCCTCACCAAAATCACCTTCCTGGATATTGACATACACATAAAAGACAAATATGTATACTCAAATTTATCTCAGTTTTGTCACTGGCCTCAAGAGTGGCACCTATGTCCCTCTCTCTGTACTGTAGTCTTTCACTAAGTTGCCTTATAAACTAACCTGGTATTGATGAAGTACTAACTTATCCACCTTTAGCATTAAGGTGCTATACTCCTGACATACATTTTAATTTTTGAGGTGGTAACTAATGTTGATCCAACAAAATCTGCTGGCCAAGCAGCTTCCTTGTAGATGTATGAGTCCATGTATTCTCTGCCCCAAACTTTTTCTAAACACGTCAGTATTTCCAATGGACTATTATCAATACGGACTGCCTTATTACATTTCATGATTAAAGAAAATTATAAACAATAATAGTATTAATTAAATTTTAATTTTCTTAATGCTCCTGTTAACTTCATGCATAGGATACACTAGTTCATGTAACTCTTGATTGGCTAAAACTGTCAGCCATCACCAATGGAGGAGAAACCAAAAAAATTAAAGACATCAACAGATCACTGTGGCAGCCTTTGTAGGAACACATCATGCAAACGTTATTCTTTTACTGCATACAATCAAAACCAGATGTGTTTGATTACAGGATTATTTTTTTGCAGCTTTACATTTGTTTTGAATGCTATCCACAATTGAAAGCTTTGAAATAAAGGTCTTCAAATACTTCTACCACATTGATGATTTGAGTGCATATTATGAGTGCTTTTATATAAGAGTGTTCAAGTATTAACAGCAATATATGGTACCTTTCAATTTATTGAACAATTAATAATAAACCCCAACCTCTGAATTTTACAATGCACCCTATAAATTCTGGCTATTAAAGTACATTTTTATAGGCCCATGCCAACCGGGTTAGCCTGGTGGCTAGCGTGCTCGCCTGCTAACCCAAAGGTCGCGGGTTCGAATCCCGCCCAGGGCATGGATGTTGTGTTTGTGCAGATG